>JBBPTT010000192.1:0-39224 GCA_038094175.1 Boletellus aff. lepidospora
ACGAAGACGGGGACATCTAGGCGGGCACTGAGCACGCACCTTGCTCGTTCTTTCTTTCTTTCTTTTCTTCCCACCATGTAGCGATTCAGATGCGCACAAACCTGTCTGTCCATGTTCATACCATTGGTGGTCAGTCTTCCCGTCTACTTTCGCGGCGCAGTCTGACGCACATCACCGACCGCGACACAGGGCGTTCCATCAGTTCAGTCTTTCACAACTACGGTCGTTTAGTTCCGCAATGATGTCTCTCCTGCGGTTTTCTGACTCTTTCGCGTGTTATTCGTCCTGGTCACTTTTACACTCGAGATTTTGCTTTACTCTGTGACCCATCGCAACTGACATGTTCAAACATCATACTCGGGTTTCGGAGCTCACTCGACTCCATGCGTATGTTTTCACTCCCAAAAAACACTGGTTGATATACTGTCCCATCCAGCCGTAAGACATTGGAGTGGGCAAAGAGAGGGTGAGGTACACATGAAGAGGTATTATCGATTCATCGATAGCATACTTCAGAACAGACAACATTGCGAGGCAGATCCAACAAGGCAACAATGGTACATCGTTTATTTCCGGGTGCCTTTCAACATCTTGGACATCTTCGCCGCGGTGAGGAGGCGTCGGGTGGGCAGTGCACTATCGCCTTCTTCCCTGATTCTCTGTGGGTAACATATTTAGCGGGTTGAACTTGGTGGACTAAGAGACCCTACCCTGAGTTCAAAGAAGCACATGTTGAAACCTTTTTTGCCAGGTTTCATCTCGGCCTGTACAAAAATCACGAAAGTGGCAACCAAAAGCAAGCAAGGACTTACTTTATCCACGACGTAGAGTCCATCATATCTGAACCTGTAGAGTGATGTGAGTCATAGTGGAACTGTCAACGCTGTCACTGCCTCACCCCGAGGGCGGCGAGTAATAACTATGATCATTTTTCCCTCGCACTACGCGTACTGGTCGCTTGGTTTGGTGGGAAATCTGACGGGATTTGAGGCATGACAAGATGCGGCCCGTCGCAGAACTCACTAGTAATGATTTGTTTCGAGGATCCTCGAAAGACTGGTCTGCAGATTGCACCTGGACGGCATTAGCAACAAGACGCTCGCCTAGAAAGAAAGACATACGCCATAGTCATCTTGTCCGCCTGGCACGTCGCCATCTAAATTGTGTCTTTGGCTATCATTACATAGAACATACCTGAGCCCACGTAAATGCTACGAGCGGGAGTGAGGACGCGCGCCGTGGAACGAGGTAGGATGACGTACATCTTATCTCCAAGATCTCGGTCGTCCTCGTATCCATCCGCAATACAAATCGAAAAAGCCCCACCGTTTGGGCTGGAGTCTCCGTGGATCCCTGCCTGGCTCTGTGCGTGCACGCCAACTCTCAGCAGCTCAGTCCTGGGAACGGGATACAGCAACGCAAACAGACACTAGAGGCAAGTAAGCTACCTGGACTTGAAGGTGGTGCCAGGAGGAAAGTCAGGTATGTGGCCGTACACCCTCCCTCTGGAGACGAGGCGATGAACAGGACGGACGGCGTCGGGGATCGACGACACTCACTGGGACATGATACAGACGCGTCGGAAATTGAACGCGTTGCGCGTGATCGGTGCGTGGCTTTTTAAAGCGCCGCTTGGACAAACAACAAACATGCACAAACAGCTGCAAACACTCTCGCTCGTACGCGGGTGTGACTCGGACAATGGAATCTAAATATACACGCCGCTCAGGAGGATGACTCGGGCGAGAGAATCGTTCCGCGGGAGAATCCGAGCCGCATCTCCTTCTCACCGAACGCGTTGGTTCCTTTGGTTTCGACGAAGCCGAGCCGCTCAAACAGCCTGATGCTCGCGCCATTTTCTTGGCCTATCCGCACCACCAGGCTCTCTGAGCGTATCGGAAACGGGGGAGGAGGGCTGGGCACCAGCGACGACGCCGGCGACCCGGTCACATATGACAGCGTGAGCCTCAGCGCCTCGAGCGCAAAGCCCCTGCCTCGATAAGCTCGCTCTGGGGCCGACGGCAGTGACATTCGTGTCGGGTTTCCAAGATGGCGTACCTGCGATCATCACACCGACCTCGGCCTCAAAGTCTTCATCGCCGGGATCGCCCTTGAGAAAGACGTTGACATCGCCGACCATGGGAAGGGATGCAGCGTCACCCTCTCCATTCGCGAGGATGATGAACGTTAGCTCTGCCCCGCGATGTGAAGTCTGCCTCCATTGAGCCATGGGGTCACTTACTGTCGTGGTCTTCCCGCCAATGCCCTGCACGCTTGAGCCCAGCTCGTCACGCAAGCGATCTGATGCGACGCACTTTCCATCTCATAGACTTGGTCCAGAGTGAGGGGATCGGTGCCCGTGTCCTTGAGCAGTCTCGGATCGACCATCCAACGATAATACCTCTGGTGCGATCGGTTGTGGGTGGTTGTGGGGACGATGAGACACCCACCTCGACATGGTCTGGTGTGGACGGGACCAGGACGACCTGCTCGCCCCGCAGAACAGCGTCTGTGTGCATGAGCGGCGACTTTCCATTCTGGTCAGCACCACCCGCCACAAACACAAACTACACCCACTTCACCCTCGTTGCTCGACATGGTCCTTGGCCGCCTCGCTCACTACGCCGCAGACGCCATCCTGGTGTCGACGGTCATTGCTGGCATTCGACGTTCGAGTGGGTTCACGTGCGTCTCGTCTCCCTCTCTCTCTCCATTCTGTGACGCCGACCCACGTTGCTCTAGCATAGAGACGGACAGGATTTCGGACCCAACCATCCGCTCCCTGACCGAGCGTTTTCTCGGTGTGGGAGAGACTATATTTGACATGGCACAGGCCACTGCGATAAACAGCGAGTACTTCAAGAAGGATTCGAGAAGGTAGCATGACGTCTGCGCTATCTGGTGGACGGGCCATGGCAGTGTGGAGGTGGCTCGTGCGGCGTCGCTTCTAGACTTTCTGTAATTTATTCCGGCCTGCCAGTCGACGTGCGTTCTTCGCTGTTCGCGCGGTGATGCTGATGCACAAGAACACGACCCTCCGTGATGGACATGCCACGCTCCTCTTGTCCACACATCAACGTCCGAGTGCTGCCGTGCGAGGTACAGCTGGCGTGCAGGCCTCTGTAACGTCTCCGTCCTGCGACGGTGTCATTCGGTCGCTCCGGTCCCCCCCGGGCTCCACCACCTCACCCGTTGAGCCGTCTCAAACAACGTCAGTCCGAAACCGCTGGTGCTCTGCGTTTCGTCGTTAATTGGCCCGTATCGCAGCCCAGCTCTCGATACGTGTGCGATCAAATGGGTAGGCTGTCAATCAGCGACCACGGGCGTGTGCCGACGACACGGAGCATCGCCTCCTGGGCTGTACACTGCGATAGTCACTTCCCAGACCCCGACGAGAGCAGCGTCCGCGACCGTGTGCAGTCGCCGGGCCACCCACGCTGGGCCAAGGGCCGAGGCAGTGAACGTCGTCCCAGCAGACGAAAACCCACCAGCGAGTGAGGGATTATGTAATCAGTACTGCATCGCGGGTTCATTAAGCACTGTCTGCAATTCGCCGCTCATGTTCCCTTTTCTTTTCTCTTCTGGACCACCGCCTCGACATTGAGCCTTAAGAACAGGCCATAGAGGCCCAGCTCGGGGGCATACAATGCTTGCACACATTCCCCAGCAGCAGCCTCGAACCGTCCCCCAGCAACCACGTCCGGTACGCCAAGGTAGTTTCTGGCTCGTTCGTCGCGTTCTGGTTCGATTCGAGTGCTTCATACACCCCGTCCAGGTCAACAGACTGTCTTCGCAAGATTGCAGTCTCTGTTTCCCGCGTCTCCCGCCACAGTCGTTCCACCGTCTGTCTCCCAGAATGACGTCGCGTTTCCATCTGCCAAGTTCCAAACATCGACGCGGAAGCACCCAAAGTTCTTGAAGATCAGGATCATAACTTGGAATATGCACGACTCGCTGCCAAAGGTAAGCTTCAAGTCGTGGCCCCAAATTTATCTGCACTGGCGTGTAGGGTGACTTGGAGGAACTGCTGGGTGCCGTGTTCCCACATGGAAATCACAAACATGGTCTGGGCGATGTGCAAACCATGCCCGTACTCTCTGCGGAACCCGTGCATCCATATCATCTCGTCGTGGTGTGGGTCATTCAGCTCCATTGTGTTCTACCTCGGCTGACTTCCCTGAAGAGCGGGGCAAGAATGCCCCAGCTCGTCTGGTACGATCTTTGCTCACGTCTCGACACAATCATGGACAATTCCACAGGTATTCCCATGGGTCTCGGTGCTGGCATCAAACTCGGAGTGTCCGACAAGGACAAGGACAGGAGCGACGACAAGGACCATGAGAAGCACCTCCACCATTTGCAAAGCATAAAGCGCAAGGACAAGGAAAGAGACGAGGCTGCCCGTGGGTGGAAAAGCTTGGACGACCTTCCAGACGAGGTCGTGGTCAACTCCAATCATTCTGGTTGGACTTCTATGCTCGAACGCTGGTTATGCCATCGAACGCAGGCTCATCCTCAGGTGCAAGCGGAAACTGCCCTCAAAGATATCACAGCTTCGCCAAAACGCCACTCCCTTCATCGTCGCGTGACCGTCAAAGAATCGGAATTGGGACCCTATATTCCTTTGGTGAAGGAGCGGATGATGGGACTATACCTTGCAATATATATCCACAGAGATTTGAATGATTTAGTCGAAGGCAGGTCTGGGTCTACCTGGACATGTCACGCGCTCACAACTCTTGCAGGTTTCTCAAAGTCAGCCGTCACTGCTGGTCTTATTGGCGGACGTGTTGGCAACAAAGGGGGAGTCGGTATCAGCCTCAAGATCGATGGTTCCACCTTCCTGTTCTTGAACGCGCACCTCGCCGGTATGTAACCTGTTACTTTGGGTAGTCGTGTCAGTGACATTACGTTTGCAGCGCACGAAGGCAAGGTCAATCATCGGCTTGCAAATCTATCGAAGATCAAGGTCGGGTTGTTCACAGTGTGTCGTGCCTCGTTGACTCGTTCCTAGGCCGGACTTGCGGTAGATGACTTTTTGCAACCAAATGATCCCAGAACACTAAGAGAAGGTGAACATATCGTTAAATGGTTCTCAACTACCGTGACCTCACACCCTATCCAGATATCACGGACAGATTCGACTATACCTTTCTCTGTGGGGACTTGAATTTCCGGTTGGATATCACCCGACTCCATGCAGACTGGTTGATCTCTCGACAAGGCATGTGTTTCCTTGTTCTCGCAGCTCGGACTGAGAACGACTGCCCGTAGACTATGCACAGGCGTTCGCGTTTGACCAACTGAAACAGCAAATGGAGACAAACTCAGCGTTCTCTGGTTTCCGGGAAGCGCCGATCAACTTCCCGCCAACCTTCAAGTATGATGTGGCGAGTCGTTCGAGAACAAAACGGCGGCGCAGCAGGCGTTCTCCCATAGATGGTAACGAGACTGAAAGAGAGGAGGAAGAAAACGGGGAGGATCCAGAGGGCGAATCGCGCTCGTTAGCGTCGTCAAGGTGGACCTCGCAATCAAGGGGCATTGCCTCGGAACCTGAGGACGACGACTGTTTCACCCACCTTCCTTCCAATCCAACCGTAGGCGAAAGTGGGCACGTGGCCTTGGTTGTAGCTGCTCAGAGAGCGAAAGCAAAGTGGAAGACACTCCTTTCGCCATCTGCTATCTCGCAATCGTCACCAGCATTGCCTATCACTAAGTGGCTGCGAAATAAGCGCGGTCTGCGGGTCATCACAAGGCCAAAATCGCCGGATATTGTTGTCGAACACTCTGCGTCTTCAGTGCCCTCGGTTGAAGATCTTCCGGCAAGTCCTATCGAAATTACATCCGAAACAAGCCAACTATTAGAACCACCTGTCAGGCAGCGAATTTTGATCCCCAGACCGTCATCACGGGGCTTTTCTACAAAGTCTGTCCCGTCGACGCCCGTCGAGCCCCATAGCGACGAGGACGACGTTGCAGTTTATGATTCTTCTCACAAGCAACGCGTTCCTAGTTGGTTAGTATAGTTTTCGGTGCCATCGGTAGATGACCTTGACGCACCGTTGCAGGTGCGACCGCATTCTGTGGAAGTCAACCATCAAGTCTGGCGTCGGTGATGCGGAGGCGGACATGGCAGAAATGGCAAGACAACGGATGCGAGTCGGTAGTTTGATTTCCCAAGCCATTCGACCATTCTCAGTCAGAGTCCGGCACGACTCTGAAGGTTCGCCGAACGCTGAGGTCACTTCCTCTGCTAAACAAGACTACTTTCATCGGCCGATCGCGAAGACGACTACGGGGAACCGTCCACTGTCATTAACCATACCCAAGCCATCCTGGATCCCCGCTCAAACCAGGTCAACAGAAGTCGTCGATGGTGTACAAGACGGGGACCACCTTTCTGTACGACCGACGACACGGGGATCCGATAATTCTACCCGCGTCTCTTCTACTGACGTTCCACCAACGCAGAAGACTCCAGAAGCCGATTCAGACTCACCGTCTCCCTCGCCTATTCCCGTGCCGCGAAGTGATGGGCTCCCAGAGCGTCCACCCCCTGTTCCTCCCAAGGACATCCTACCAACGCCTCCATTGAACCGTTGGCGTTTGTTTCCCTTCCGCAGAGACACGTGCCAAAGTACCGCCACCTATGAGACCGCTGTTTCGACGCCCAGCCTGGCGCCTCGTCCCGCAAAGGGTGACGTTGTCTGCCTCAGTTACACCAGCTTGGACGACCGGGGGATGCGTCTTTTGGAGGGTCGAAGTGACCACCGACCGGTCATTGGATCTTATGCTGTCTATCTGTGACTCTCCTTTCAAGCGTCCCTTGTCCATGCTGCTCGCTTGTATCGCATTCGCCCACTCATTTTTCGTTGGATTACGCCTTATAGCTATCACTGCAATAACTTATATACAAACCGGATGGTTGTTACACTCATTCGACCTACCATATGCACTTTTCCGGTTCACATTTCTGCAAAGTACTATCTTTCCAAATTCATGGTCATAAGTACATAGATTTCTCACAATACGTGTCACAACAATAAAGACGCGGGACTACGAGGAGATGGTGACCTCGACTTCTACGCCGGGTTCCAAGCTGATGGAAGTCTGGAAAGCCTTCTTTAGTGTGACGAGAACGCGCAACGGACGTCTTCCTTACGATCTGTTTGACGATCTCGCTGGAAGAGTGGAGGTCAATGAGACGCTTGTGAATCTTGAGTTCGTAACGGTCCCAAGTCTTTGAACCTTCACCACAAGGCTGACGAAAGAATGAGCGGTCGAGCGTGTCTGAGACGACGGGCGAATCTCACCGTCTTGCGGGTGGTAATTTTGAGGACTTTGGTTGGAAGACGGACGGGGCCCTTGACGCGAAGTTGCTTGTCCTTGGCACGGTTGATGAGATCGGTCGAGACTTGAGAGGGCCACACGTCAGGAATGAAGGAAGAAAAAGAGGGAGCGAGACGAGAGGACGCGGCGCACACTTTTCCAAATTCCTGACGTTGCTGCTCGTCAGCGTGATGCGGATCTTGTGGATTTTGGCGGCGGGGACTGCGCCGGCGGCATCAAACGCTTTCTCGTCCTTGGCGACGTAACTCATTCTGAATGTGTGAGGATGAGTTAGAAGGTGACTGGAAAAGGCGGCGTAAGACGTCTTTCTGCAAAGGATGCACGTTCGCGCGTTACCCAAGGATCGCTTGCGTGTGATGATGATGATGATGATGAGACGATGAAGATTAGAGTTCAAATCGCTATTCCGGCAAGAGCCGAAGATTAGCTAATGGTACTACGTTCACGTGATGCAGCGAAGCGTTTCCAGACGCTCGACCGTCATGCAAGGAAAGTCGTGCACGGGATCGCGTCCAACGCTCTCGCTCATCTCTCGTCAGGGTTCAACAAGTACTACCCGCCGGACTACGACGGAGAGAAACACAAGAGTCTCAATGCATACAGAGGTCGAGACATTTCCTCTCCCCCCTCCCGTGTCTGGGACCGATGCTCACCTCGTCTGCAGGCAAACATGCCCTGGGCGATCGAGCCCGGAAACTCGACAAGGGCATCTTGATAACCCGTTTTGAGCTCCCGTTCAACATATGGTGGTGCGCGTCCGGCTCGCCGTTTCTCCATCTATTCTCCCCGCCGCACCCCCCTCTCACATAAAACGATGCCAGTGGAACGTGCAACAACCACATCGGGATGGGCGTGCGCTACAACGCAGAGAAGAAGAAAGTCGGGTCGTACTACTCCACCCCGATCTATTCCTTTCGATGTAAATGCCATCTGTGTGACGGCTGGTTCGAGATTCAGACGGATCCCAAGGTCGGTCCCGGTTCGTCCCGCCGCTCGAACCCCCCTGACGCGAGCATCGCACTTTTTTTTTTTTTTTTTACCCTGCAGAACACGCGCTATGTCGTCGTTTCGGGTGCGAGACAGAAAGACGAGGAATGGGACCCTGAAGAGAACGGCGGTTTCGCGATACACGGTACGCGCGCACACGGATGCCCTCTCGCTTCGCTCAAGTGCTGATGCGCAGGTCTGTTTAGACACGGATGGCAATGCCGGGCCGTCCGACCCGCTCGCAGCGCTGGAAAAATCGACGACCGCGCAGGACCACGTCAATAAAGTGCAGATACCCCGACTCGAGTCCTTGCAAGAGGTGTCCGATCGTCATAACAGTGACCCCTACGCACTTTCGTCCCTCGTGCGCAAGCGTTTTCGTGCTGAGAAGAAAATCGACGCTGCAAAACGCGCGGCCGACGATCAGCTTAAAGGTCGATATGGACTACCGGAGGCGTTACAACTTGCAGCAGAAGATGAGGAATTCAGGGACGAGGCCCGGCAGCAGTGGGAAAAAGGCAGGAGGGCGCACGAGGCCCGGATCATCCGGAGAACGAGACTACAAAGCTCGGCTGCTCCGTTGTCGTTGCTTTCGTCGACGAGGTCGTCCCAGGGCCGTGACCCGTTCGCCCTCTTGAAGGCACAGGTGCTCGGTAATACTCGCCAGTCTCGTACGTTAAAACCCCCGGACGGACCAAAGTAAAAGAAAGCCTTCTATAACGACCATTGTTGATTGTACACTCACGACACATGTCCTGCCCAGTGGGATTGAGTTACCTATCCATTAAAAGACCTGGGTCTGAGCAAGAATACGTGATAGCAGAGTGGAACAACATTAGGAATACAGCGCAGTGACACATAAACCAAGAAAATAGTAGGATAACGGGGGTAGGAGGCGGGTAAGTCACCACGAGCAAGCCGGAAAAAAAAAAAAGAAAGAGTATATCCAGCATAAAAATGGAAGCAAATAAATACCACAACATAGACCAGCGAGACCATACTATGAATTAAAAATTGCCCATGGCTGATCGAGCGTATGCATCGAGCCTTCCCATTTCCAGCTATCGACCTGATAGCATGCCGACTCCCCCCCATCGATCTCCTTGAAAGGCCCAAGCCGAAGTGGATCTGAGCGGTCACTGGCTTCTTCAAATTTGGTTTTATCAGGTGAACCAGTATTACCCAGCGAGTCCCCCTCTGAGCCAGACTCAGGACTAGGGTTGGTCTCGGACGATGGGTCGAGATCAGGCGTAGGTGCCTTGGAATCGTTATCTTCGTCCTCAAGAGTGGTGAAGGAGGAAAAGTCGATGAATTCCAAGAATGCATCGTTTGCGGGACCCATATGTGGCGAGAGAGCGGTGGGCGGTGGACCAGCGTCCCCAGCTCCGCGTATAGAAAGAGCGGCAGCCGTCGCGGCAGCATCTGCAGGCTCCTGAGCCACGCCTGCTAAAATCTGATCCAAGGTAGAGGCGATGTCATGATGAATTTCTTCATCCGTGGATGCACTCATAGCAAACAGCTCCTTCATCCGATCAAAGAAGACTGTGGCGTCCTCTTCAGTCTTGATGTTGTCTAGTTCCTGCTGCTTCTTGACGAGCGCCTCACTCGTTTCACCCTCCCACTCTGTTTTCACCTTCTTTGGCGATGGCGCATTGCTCGCTTCTGCTTCCGAAGGGGCAACGCTAGTGAGAGTAGCGACGTCCTCCTCAGGAGCGCGCTTGACACCAACAACAGAAGGTACCGTTTCTGGTGTAGCAGAACCTTTACCCGCCGTTGATAGTTTGCGATTCGCTCGGTTGGTAGTCTTGGTCTTGGCGGCTGCTTTCGCCGCAGGTGACTTTGGAGTTTGTGGTGAACCTGCTGCAGTCTGAGGAGTGGGTGCGCTCGTCGCAGGAGTAGCCGATGAAGCAGCCGCGGGGGGAGGGGTAGAGGATGCAAGGGAGACGGGTGCTGGCGGAACTGATGGACTGGGAGGGATGGAAGAAGTGAAAGGTCTCTTGTTCGGCTGTGTCTGCTGGGAATGGAGTTGAGGCTGGTTGAGCTGGGAATGAGACTGCGGTGGAGGTTGAAGCTGGGAGTAGGAGGGAGAAGGTTGGGGTGGCTGCGGTGAAGGATTGATAGAAACCGGACGTCCATTTGTCTGGGTCGCAGGCAATGCTATCTGAGGTGTATTCTGCACCGGTGGCACGGTAAGAGAAGAAGTAGGGTTTAAGCGAGCGGCAGTAGACGCGAGTGGAGCATGCTGCGGAAAATTTGCAGCGATGTTGACGGAGGAAGCCTTCATTGCACGCCAGCGGTTCTCAAACTCCTCGTTGAGCCTAAGGATTTGTGTCTGCATGTTGCGCAAGGTCGTTAGGTTAATAATGTATTGTGGCGGGGCGGTGGAAAGGAGTTGCCGTTGCCTTGCCACTGTCAGGGCCTGAAGAGGTTACATGGTAGGTATGACGAGGACAAAGAAAGAAAGAAACGTACAATAGCGATGAATCTGCGGAGAGCATCTTCACTTTTAAGAACTACAAAATACATGTGTAGCTTTGAATCAAGCTCCGTCGTCATCTTGTACACTTGTTCAAGGAGTTGGCTGTATTCCATTCGTTGCTCCTCTGGAATTTGCAAGGGAGGCATTCCGGAGAGGCCTTGAAAAGACATGAGTGAAGACAAAGGAAACACAAAGAGAGATTCTCTACGTTGTTGAAACACTTGCTTAATCTGACCGATCGTAAACATTACTTGTTGGATTTGATCCTGCGTTGGCGACGGCTTGTGAGGCGCAGCTGCAGCATTCTCCTGAACGAAGGATCCATTGGCCATTTTGGCGTCACCAGGGGGCACGTTGACTGCCGTATTCGCTCCAATGGGCCGCTGAAGCGGTAAACCAACAGGTAGCTGTTCATGTGTATTGGGTAGCTGGGTCTGCGCATTCGCCATATTTTGCTGCTCTTGTTCTGCATTTCTCTTCGCGATCAGCTGGAGTTGTTGCTGGTAAACCCTCTGAAGATCGTGACGACGGCTCTCCACAAACGTAATCAAGCTCTCTGGTACACGCTGAGCACGCATGTCTTGAACGCTCATATGCGCGTACCGCGCAGCCGCGATGACTTGTCGGTTAAAATACGAGTTTGGTGGGTTAGAAGATACTTCTGATGGATTTCCAGATACGCCAGGGGTCGTATTATTACCAATGGCGAGAGGATTCGAGTTCATCAGGTGCATGGGCTGTTGTGATGGCTGGGTAACGGAACGATTTTGAACTGTCATGACATAGGCGTTCTCAAAGTGTTGAAGGTACTGTTCGTAAGTGTTATGAAGTTGCTGGGCGATTCCGGGCCCGCTTCGGGCTGGTTCAGTGTCCTTTCCGGGGAACTGAATGAATCCTAGTCGACCGCCAATGACGGCCCACATGTCTCTCAGAGTCACCTAATTTAGTTCAGAATTAGCCTTCGGATAACCTTGTGCCAAGGCAACTCACAGATTGTGCACCATCTTCTTGCATGACATAAACGTGTAACTGATGTAAATCTACCATCCTATTCTCCCCTATCGCCACACGAAGGACGGGATTCATGTTTTGGCTTCGACAGAACAACGTATATGTGGAATCAAACCGCTCCTTGTCCAGTGGCATAATCCTTGCTGATGGTCGCATTTGGTTGGGGGCCTTCTGTCCACCTTGAGCGGTAAAATTTCCGAGATTTGGGGACATGGTGTTCGGTAATTGACCGCCAGAAATTTGATGAGGAGTACCGCCAGTTCGAGGAGGGATGTTATTCGGGCGACCAATCTGCGTAGGTTGAATGGGAATCTGCTGATTCAAAGCGCTTTGGCCCTGGGTAGGTAACGGGGACGATCCGTTACTAGAAGGAATGCCATATTGCGCCGTGATGGATTGGTTAGTCTGGGTGACAAAACCAGGCTGGACTTGGGTGTTTGGCGCCGTGGCCTGCTGAGGAGGCTGAGAAGTGGAATGTCCCATAGGATTCCTACCGAAGCATCAACGATAATCAAATGCTCTGCAACCAAAAAAAACATACATATGAGGCATGTTGGAGGGTGGTATACCATTCGCTATCTGCTGGGTTACCATAGCGCCAGAAGTGGCCACAAACTTGGAATACATTTCCTGTCGGGCAGCAAGCTCAGTGCGGAGCTGAAGTATCTTTTGTTGCACGTGAGGGTCAGCGGAATTTGAATTGCGCGTCTGCAAGAGGGCGTTCTCGGAATGTGAGATTAAAGCGCGCAAATAAACCCTCCGCTCGTGGAACTCGACCGGCGTCATCATTTTCTTCGCGGCATTCTGTTGCGGGTTTCCAGGAACCATCCCTAGACTGGGACCGGGTGGGCCAACAGGTTGTGCAGCGTGACGTGGGGAACCGTGCATTTGGTCCTGGGAAGGCTGCAAGGCCGGAGAAACAAACATATCTACAGCGGATGGTTGATTGGGCGCATGCTGAGTGCCGAGACCTGACGGCTGAAGGCGTGTGACATCCTGCGGAAGCATTTTGAGGTGGCGGGAAACGCCTGGATTGTTCAACCCATGCATCATAGTGTTCATGTTGAACGGTAGCTTCATCTGTTGCTGGGTATTCATAGGCACAGTGGAGAAACCAGGCGGTATGATGGACTGAGGTTGGCTGGCCTGCGGATCATGGAAAACAGGGGGGTTCATGCGTTGTGCGTTAAGCCCAAAGGATTGTTGGATTTGTTGAACAATGGGTTGACCTTGCCCATGGGAGAGAGCCTGCCCTCGCGAGAAGTCCTGCATCTAAGCGGTGAAAACGTCAGCAAACGAGATTATCAAGAGAAAACTCTAGGGAGATATAGAGTTCGAACGGGAGCAAAAGGTATATCCGACGGGCTACCGAATGATAAGATGATACATATACGGCGCAGATGGGAAAGAGGGGGATTGACCCCATAGATCGTCATCGGAGAAGGGTAAGACAAGTATGTCTCACTAACGCAAGATAATCGGGCAAGAGTGGAAATGCGAGGGGAGGAAAAAGGCGAGACGAGACTTGCCTGGTGATTCATCTGGGAAGCGGCCAAATCGCCCGACTGTTGTGGGCGGTATGCGTTCGGGAGCTGATTCATCTGCTGCCACATGCGCCCATGCTCGGGGTTAGAGAGCGCCGGAATCATCTGAGGGTCGGGTTGCTGAGACTGAGGTGGTTGTCGAGGGATCTGAGATTGTTGGAGGGAGCTGGACGTGAGGTTCGGGGGAAACATGGAGTACGAGTGCATGCGATCGGCCATAATCCGCACTCCTGGGTTCAGTGAAGGGAAGATGATAGATGTTTCAGGGTGCTGTGGGCGCTACGACGACCGGGACGAGCTCGACGTACAGAGTACGATGGAGAACGTTGTCTGGAAAGAGGGGCCCGTGCGCGACGGCGGGGAAGGGGGTGGGCGACAGCGACAGCAAGCACAGAGGATGCTGGTGGTGGGAGCGAGGTTGGGTCCGACTTCCAAACGCCTGCTAAGCACAGACCATAACGGACCACGGCGGACTTTGAAATATACTCGTCTTGCATCCCTAACTGGTATTCGACAACTATTTTACTGCAGAAATACTCACAGTATTTTACGCACATCCTTCTCCGCGGACGACTCGAGCGAGCCGTGCGACGCCGTGTCTCTGTCGGTCTCCCCCCCTTTGCCCCCAGAACTCGCGATGGATGCAACGCCTCACACTAGCACACGCGTCGCCCTCGCCTCCAGCGGGCAGTGGAGCATCAGACGTGAACGTGCGTGAGAAGCTTGCCCTCATTCTCTCGCATGGGGGGAAATGCCTCGCTTTCTTTCTCGCCGTCTCGGATTTTCTGGTGTCATTTCATTTCGACTTACTCGAAAGGTATCCGATAATATTTTACTTTTTTTTCTTCAAAACTAAAACCGTTTTAACAGAATCCCGAACTCCAAATATGTAATTTTTTTCCCTGTCTAGACCAGTGCGCAGGGCGGTAAATCGGTGCCGTCCCACGCCGACATGGGCTCAGCAATCAATAATTTAAATATGTTTTTCCGATCTGTCTAGGGAACGTTTCGAGGTCGTACGTACAAACCAAACAAGTTCACAGGAGATAACCTGCTTCTGCTTCCACGAGCATTCAGCAGGTCGACTTTGGGTGGAAGTATTGCCAAACCAGTGTTCCCTCAGGGTCTGTAGCGACACATTGCATGGCATACGGGTGGGTACCGTATGTTTAGCAGCGTGGACGTGAACAAACCGGGCTGTGAATGATGTTATGTCTGCGAGCAGCGATGAACAGACATCCTTCCAAGACGACCAGTTATGCTGCCGGGTGTGAAGCCTTCCTTCACTTAGCGCAAGACAAAGGGCCCAACGAACTCCCAAAGTAGGGACTGTCCGTGAACTGAGTGAGAGCACTGGTTTAGTGCGGCGGACGATCATTCCAGTAGCCACGATTGTCAGTCAAGGCTTCTTCTGTTGCTTTGCCGTCCGCTTTCGGATCGTCTCGATGACAGAACTCACGTAGAAGCAGCCAAACCCATGAAAGTGGCCTCCGTAGGCTTTCTCTAGACGAACGGCGACGTCGGAGGTGGATCGCCAGCCTGGTGGCTGTGGCAGCTGAGGTCCATCGTCCCAAGATTTGCGACCCAACACCTACAACGATCAAGCCCGTCACAAAGCACGTCGAGATGAAGCAACTCGACGATTAACCCTAGCAGGATTTCCTTGAATGACTGCAACATGCGACGAATACACATCAACCACGAGGTACTCGCATCTGGCATGACGATGGACGTGTTCGTTCGACTTCCCTTAGCAAAGAATGAGCATAAGATGTGACAAAAGGAGTCCGGCCGAACATGGGAGGAGTTTACGATGCGAGCGTGGCAATCTGTCCTTGTACGATGGCTTGATCTAGGTAGAGCGACAAGTCCGCCCGGCGCTTAATCTCAAAATTGTGTTCGGTAACATCAGTGCGAAGACCCTTGAGATTGGGGAGAGTGATGCGCGAGTCACACGACATTGGATAAGATTAGGGGGATCATACTTTTTTTTTTTTTTTTTTTTTTTTTTTGCCTCGAGGCACGACTGTGGCGCGCACGGCTCCGTAACGACAACCTGCCAGAACCCGGTCGACTCTCAATTGAAGGGCCTTCTTGCGTCCAATGAGGCTGGGAAGTATATATATCTTTGCGGGGACCTATGGTTGTCCCGTGGAAGGTCCCAAGCAGGATCGCGAGCATGATCGGTGGAACTGTGCCGCATTCGAGGAACTGTAAGAAGGGCAGGATGGATAAAATTCGATGGGGTAGGTGATGGCGGTCCGGAAGGTAGCCCAGCCTGAGATGCGTGCGCCAAGATTTCATCGGCTTCCCATACACGAAGAATCAGTAAAACATCGACTATGGTATGGGCAGCGTACCTCCTAGTTCCTGCTTCCGCACCAGTTCCTTTCTCCATGCGGTTCACTACTCTGGGCCATCTTGATAACGTTGTCAGCCATGTGTAACAAACCCTTGTTCTTCGCTGTCTCGTGCGCGCACGCTTTGGAACTCGGGGGCTATGATAGAGCAGCCATCAGACAGGGAACGGCCTTCAGGGGGAGAAGATAATGATCACGGAGATCAGGCATGAGGGTCGTATTCGGTCGCACTGGGTCCCGTCTGTGGTTCTTCCTGGTCACGTTGGGATGCTGGACAGATAAATCATGGAGAGCGTAGACGAACCTGGCTCTCCACCTCCAAGTATCGTCTTACTGTGGGCGGTCCAGCAAATGCGTCCGCAGGTGGTGTTTACTAGAGAGAATTGTCGTTTGTTGGATTGCGGCCGCCTTGCATCACGTAGGGTGTGAGGTTTGATGCAAGGATCGCCGATCCATATCGTAGAGGTATCGAACAACTCAAGTAGGTGCTGGCATGACTTGGAAGAGGCGGGATACCCGCAGTCCAGCAGCGCCTTTCAAGAGAGTACTAACCTAACCGGAACTGCCCAGCAATTAAAATATGATGTGATGAATACAGCGCGTAATGGCAAATACATGACGAGACGGCAGATCGTCCAATAGGATGTAGTTAGGATGCTAATGGGTTGCGCTTCCCGAGCTGCTCCCATCTGCTGGTGATTTGATGAAGATGGCCGGGCCCGCCTCTAATATAACATCTTGATCGTCATCGTCGTCATCGACAATGTCGTCGTCTTGTTCGAGCGACTGATCGGCGTAGAATCTATTACCATTATCAACATAAATACTGAGCCGCTGGGGGGAGGTTGATTTCTTCGCGAGGGGAAGAGGACCGACGGCAAGGATGTGGTCATCGCTGTCAGCGGTGAGCTCCCCTGGTAGGTCGGCACTTTCAACGGCCGCAGCGGATGCCACGTCGCGCTTGAAGTAGTAGCGTAAACCAACGGGTATCAACACGCCGACGACGACAGCAGAGAGAAGAAAAAAGTTTTTCCAAGAGAAGAGGTGAAAGTCAGCGGGAGAGGTCATATCATCGAGACCGCCGCCAATGGTTGTGTGTATGACAGTGACACCAAAGATACCAAGCCAGGTGGTGGACCAAAATGGAAGGACACGGATGCCGACGTGGGGACAGACGATGTTGATGACCCAGTGAGGCGGTAGAGGTGCAATGCGGAGGACGATGAGGAAGGAGAAGATGTTGTCCTTTTGTTGGCGAAGTTTATCTGACCACTTGTCAAGGCGGTCCTTCCACCTGGGAACGGTGAGGAGTGCGGGGCCAAAGGCAGCGCTGATGAGATAGCAGAGTGTGGCGCCAGTTGCGACGCAGGTGCAAGCAAGCGGAAGGGCGACGGGGACACCCCAGACCGCGCCGGCAAGGATGGAGAGATACATGGAGCCGGGGAGGGAGAAGGCCTGAACGCTGTAAGAGGAGAGTGAGGATAAGAAAGGGGAGAGGAAGGGAACATACAAGAGGTGGACAATGACATAACAGACGACGATGCGGGCCGGGTAGATATCACGATACTTCTTTAAAAGGCCATTCAGCGCTTTGAGATCGTCGAATGATTTGGGTATGTGGAGCAGGGGATGGTCCTCGCTGGAGAGAGGTGAGCAAAAAAAAAAAGATGTGGTTTGGATCAAAACGCACGGCTGGAGAGTGGGAAGCGCAAGGTAGAGGGTGCCGCCGAGGACGAGGGTGGCAAGAAAGAAGAGGGCGGCCATGCGGAGTGCGGCGGAGAGAAGGAGACGGGTCGAAGAGGGGCGCGGCGAGGTCTCTGCGGTGCCATAGAGGGAGGAGGAGTGGAGGAGGAGGGGGTCGGTGTCGTGCACGGTGTCGAGGGTGTACTCGGACGTGTTTGGGTGGTGCGGCATGGTGGGGAAGAGGAGAATGGTAAGTAAAATAATCAAGTAGATAACTAAAAATAATGAATAAATAAAAGCAGACATCACGTGACCCAGCGCAAGGGAGTGCGGCGAGGGCAGGGACGGCCACTGCAGCGGGCAAGCAGGGGACGGACGATCAGCGATGACACACATCCTCCCTCCACACTCGGACATCTCCCTCCACTCTGCCCTACACATGGATCACCGCCAGCCCCAGCAGCACATTCAGCCAGCCCAACAGCAGCACCAGCAGTCTCACTCCCAGCAAGCGCCTAACCAGCCCGCCAAGAAGCGCAGAAAACCAGACTCGGCCCAAGACGATGTCACCTCTCCCTCGGAACCACGACGTCTCAGACGCTCCCATGAGGCTTGCGCACGCTGCAGGAGTAAGAAAATTAAGGCAAGTCCCGTCGGTGACTACCGACCGCAAATCTCCGTTCGCCTGACTCACTTCTCGTCCCAGTGCGACTCCAAACATCCCAAGTGCACCGCCTGCGCGACCGCCGGCGTTGCCTGCCAGCAGGAGGACAGACACCGACAGACTCTTACCCTCCGTGGTCACACAGAGTTCATCGAGCGCCAAATCGCCCTGTGCGATGCTCTTCTTAAACGCCATCTCCCCGGCTTCAACCTCGCTAATCTCGACGATATCTGTGCCCGTGAGGGCATAGAGCTTGACGGTCCCCTTCAACCTCCCGCTGAATTCCAGAACTCTTTCCAGCAGCAGTCCAATGGTCCCCCTCCTGGCTCTCCCTATTATCCTCCCCTCGTCCCTCCTGGCTACCCCCATCCTGGCGTTCCAATCTACGGCCCTTACCCCCCACACATTCCAATCCCCGGGCCTCCTGGAACCTATACGCCTCACATGCACCCTGGCTTCCCTCCCCCTCAGCACATCCAACCTCCTCCACATCCCATCCAGCACCCGGTCTCCCACCAGCTTCCGCCTCCGCACTCTGCTCCTCCCCTCGAGGTCAAGGGTCAGGACCCTCAATCTCTCGATGTCTCAGATACACCCGTAAGCATCAATACCCCTTTCACATCGTGCACCTCTCTTATCACGCCATCTTCCAGGCTATCGCAAAGAGTTTCGGCGTGCACCCCCTGATCATGAGCGAAACCCAACTGGCAGCCCAAAATGACAGAGAGGATCTCGCCGTTGGCTCCAACGGTCTCTCGTCCGGTCGCGATCAGTATATCACCGAGACTTCTCCTCCGCGTGACCCCACGGTCTGGTTTTCCATTTCTGTTTCAACTTCCAATGCTGGTGCACCCTCAACAGCATCCAAGCTAACCATCTGGTTACCGAAGGACCGTAAAATGGTCAACAAAGTCGTCGATGTTTACTTTTCTCATCTCAATATCCACCGCCCGGTCTTTTTCCGTGCCGATTTTGAACGCCGGCTCAACTCGCTCTACAATGTGGAAAACGTCCAACACGATCCTGGCTTTGTCTGTAGCATGTATTTTATCCTCGCTCTTGGTACCTTGAGCGAACTAAACCACAAGGCTACTCTCGTCGATAATAGCCTCAAGTCCCCTAGCGACAGCCCGATTTCGACGAAGAAACTGCTCCCGAATGAATGGCCTGAACATTATGAATTCTTTGAGCGCGCCCTCGCGGTCAAACCTCACCTCCGTGTCACCATCACCAGTCTTCAGGCGCTCATCTTGTTGCAGTGGTATCTCTATACAGAGGTGAGCTTGGCACATATTGTGAACACGCGTCCCGTCCTGAGAGCACCTATGCAGCGAGAAGGTCGTTCTCTATGGCGTCTTGTCGGCAGCCTCGTCCGGTTGTCTATCGAGTTGGGGCTTCACCATGATCCCATGTCGCAGAACAACACATTTACCGAGGAAGAAGCACAGCTTCGGATTCGATTATGGGGTATCGTAATGCTTCACGATCGTGGGACGTCTATCTTGCTTGGCAGGCCTCTGGCTATCTCGCCCTCTGACACAAATACACCTCACCCCTCTCGACCTTTGACAGGTCAGCACGTTGATTACTCCGAGCACTTTTTGCTGTCCCATCCTATTGCCGAAATCCAAGCCGACATCATCAACTCTCTCTACGCACCCTCTAACAAGAGTGCAGATGCTGTCATGCGACATGCGAACCGGATTATCAAGAGCATGATGGAATTCCGAAGACAGTTGCCGGAGAGTTACAAGTACTACTTTAGCGGGACTGACGATTGGCCGTTAGAGAAGCGACAGGAATTGGTTCGTGATATTACGGAGGACCAGGGGCTCACACTGCTCAAGATCGGGATAGCAAGGATACTGCTATTGAGAGCCTTGTTCAGCCTGAAGGAGCTTGACTATACGCATCGTTCGAGGGCACTTATTGATGGTGAATTTTAGATTTCTTCTCTTTTCCGCGACGCTCACGCTCCGCCAGCCATCGTCACATCCCACAACATCATTATCGTGCACAACCAACTGATACGGTTCCCCGACATCGCATTTTTTGTCTCCCCCATCCCACTCCACATTGCAGCCATGGTCATTCTGTATGGTCACATGTCCCAGTGCGAGCGCTTGTCAAGACAGGTTATGATCGAAGACGTTTGGATGGCTCTCGACATGTTACCTCGCTTCCGATGGCGTTGGGAGCGGAAAGATCTGAATGGTGGACACCCTTTGATTTCCAAGCTCGCTGAAAAAGTTCTCGATGTTGATCTTCATTCCGTCGCTTCTCCCAAAGATCCCGTCTTACTCCCCGAGCTCGACTGGGAGACAGAGAACGTTATTCTAGGCTCTCCATCAATGCCATCCCCTAGACAGGTCCATTTGCAACAACAGCAACAAAAGACACCGACTCTCGCCCACCCATCGTTCCAGTCCGAGGGAAACATGAACGGGGGTGTGGCATACAGGCCGCGCACTGCTTCTCAAAGTACTACGCCCGTCAAAAACATCGGTGCACAAGTTTTTCCTGGGGTTGTTGGCGACAAGCTTGCAGAGGTTCCAACGGGTTTGTTCTACCCATTCTATCCTGAGAACCCTATGGGCTCTATAAGCAATTCGCGAGGGCCTGGGACCGGTGAAGGGGGGAACGCGAGCAACGAAAATGGTGGAGATTACACCCAACTGCTGGCAGCCGCAGCTGCACAGCCAAACGGGTCGAATGGGACCTACGGGTGTCAGCCATCACAAGATTCGTACATGCTGGAAGAAATCGTGCCAGCAAGCGTCCCTGCTAACGGCCATACAGGTGCGATCTGGATGAATGTTGTGAGTACTTCGCAGGGATTATCTCGTCTCCGCTGATAGACCGGCACGCGTACCTTTTTTTTCCCCCTTGTTTGTAGAATCAGAGAAGCTTGCAGTACTGACATAGTTTATGATGCTGTGTCTGGCATTACTTCTGAATTTTCTTGGTTCAGCTCTTCTTCGCTAGCTTAGGTATCCAGAATCGTTTATGATCTCGACTTAGCCACGGACAGTTCCTGTACAGTAGTTCTGCAAAAGGCGCGTTTTCGTCGTTTCTTATATCTCTTTATACTGTATGCGTCGTCAATTCCTCGAGCCGCGTCTGTTCACTTTATTCTCCATCGCAACTCTGGTCCTCAAATCAACCTGAGTCTAACCACGCGATCAGTTTAGGCCGTCTTAGTGGTGTAACATGGACTTGTGTTTCGAAGAAACCCATGCCGAACCATATTATATCCAAGCACAGCTGGGAACTCATACTGAAAAAAACATCAGGATAGAAACGACGGTATCATGCGCGATAGGAGTGCGATTTCCAACTGTCCGTCCAACTGAAGCAGTCACGGATTGGCTGGGTACAAAAGAGACAGATAAATGGAGGGTGCAATGAGTGGGCCCGCCGACTCGGACGCCACCGCATAAGTTTTCAAAGCTCGAAAGAAATAGAACCGATGCTGTTGCTGAGGTCGAGGCACAGATTGGGATTGCTGACAACTTTGGTGAGGTAGAGGACAAAGGGCGAGTGATGCGCCCGCTTGCGCAGAAATGTGTATCGCCGCACTTCGAGGCTGCCATCAAGCTGACTGTGCCACAGGTGTGCTGTACTGGCTTGCCTGGATTCTGGATAGTCAACATGTGTGTCGCCCAGTGGTAATCGATAATCATCCAGTATCACAGCCTTTTGGCGGAACGGCCATGGCTGGTGCGTTCTTGTTCTCGCTGATGTCGGTTTCGCTTTCTGAGAGTTCAGTTCAGATGTTGCCTCACCGCCGGTGCTGGAGGAGGACTTGTGAGTCATGGTTGGGTCTGCAACGGCCAACATGCCTGATTGGCTATGTGTAGCGACCTCTCTCGACGAGAAGCTGTCAAATGCAGGTGCAGAACAGTTCTTCAGGTTTGAAAGTACGTTCTGGAGCTGCCTGTGATGGTCGCGCCAACCACTCAACGATATCTAGATGGATCGAGGATCTAGGCAAGGAGGTATGTAATACATCTGTTCTTGTTTCTTGCCTCATCCATAGTCAGCTTCGCAGTGCTACGTGGTCGAGTGTCCTAGGATCTCTCGCTGAGGTGCATGGTGAGCAAGATTTGAGCGGCGACGGCGGAGCAACTGAGGACAAGTAGGACGGTACTCTTGAGATCAACGCGTGGAAATTATTATGTACATCTTTTGGTAGTGCAATATATCGAGCCGCGGCCAGGCCCTAAGCCGGGGCTTTTCAGCTTGGCCGGGTCATCTCTGGGGGCTTTGAGGGCTTAGGGCTGGGCCCATGATTTTGTGAGCCACTAGCCCCTAAAGCCGAGCCCAAGCCGGGGCTTTTGGGCCAGGCCGGGCTGCGGTATCACCACTGATGATGAAAAAACTGAGGCTCGGAGTCACGTATCACCGGTATTCGTTGCACTTCTCCAGTGAACGAGTTCTGCCTACGAAGTGCGGCTCGGAGGAGGCCGCCGAAGGTAAAAAGCATGGCGAGAGGTCACTGAGAGGAAAATGCATCATGAGGTATGCGAGGAGAAGATCATCCCGATACTATAGAGTAGTGCGTTTTATCACAAAACTCGTCTAGGAGGTTTCTACCCCCAACGTACTGCTAAATCGTCTTATCGAGCGCCTCACTTCGCCACGCTCACCCATCACGGTTAGGCGGACAGCGTAGCCCTGGGCTGGTTCCTCCTCCTTGCCACATGGTGTCAGCTCGTACCGTCCAAAAGCCCAATTCAGGATGTGGACCCCGCTTTCCAGGCGCACGAATCCTTTAATTCTCCACACTACTTCTTTTGATACAGCCCCAAGTGCATCTTGGAGCACCCCCTCATCGATAGTATCGAGGCCGTCCCCGTCCCCGTGCACGGTGGCTTCGCGCGGATGACTGTCTCTGCAGGCTTGGTCATGGCAGAGGTGACCTGTAACTCGCGGCATGCCAGCCCCCTTGAAAAGGGTGACAGTCTGAACTTCATCATGGTGAGCTTCCCCCCCAGAAATGTCTGTCCCATAACGCGAGTCTTGAAAGAGTTTGGTATCAACGCCAAAGATAAGATTAGGATCCACGCCGCGCCGTCCATTGCACCTGATTTTTGGTGTCAAGTCGTTCAGAGTATTAAGGTGATCAAGCACGAGGTCGAGTGCCCTGTCATCGACGTGCTCCCATTTGTTCTGGCGGAACAGAAAAGGTCATCGAACCCATAGCATTAATAATGGCGCTCACAATAAGTATGATGTCCGAATAGCTCGCTTGCATCCTTGCTGTAGGTGATGTGTCCTCGTAGCCGGAAAAGTTCTCTGCGTCTATCACGGTAACGATTGCGTCTAATTTGATGTCATCGTTTGTTTCTCGCTCTAACTCGCGGATCTGGAATGCGAGGGTGGCAGGGAAAGCAGATCCACTAAGATGATAGTCAACGAGGGAGAACCGTCACGTCCGAGCAATCGTTACCTGCACTCTATGATGATACGGTCCGGTCTATATTTTTCTGGGATAGATTCAGGTGTGATTCCAAAGCTATCCCATTGACTCTTACCTCTGATCTCTAAGAGGGCCGTCTTCATTTGGCCTACAAGCACACAACACCTAGGCGCTTATGTTTAATGCTGTGATTTAACCACTGGATTTCAGGACACACATGCAACCATTGAGGATTTCACTGACAGCCGCCAAACTGGACTGTTTTGCAAGTTGACTGTCGACTGTTCGTGATGAGCACAAGTTAGTCTTCGTGATGGGATCGCTACCTTCGATGTCGCCAAACTCATTCTTGAGAAGCACGACCTGGTAGTCTTTGGGCAGTTGTGGAAGTAAAGAAAGGATGATGGACGTCTTTCCTGCTCCTAGAAATCCGGTGAAGACGGTGATGGGTATGTGGGGTTCCTTTTGCCCTCGCATGATGATCTCGTGGTAGTAATGCGCTTATGGTAAGCCCGAGTTGGGTAAGAGGCAAATAAACAAACCTTGACCTCGAGACACGACCGTGTAACTTGGCCATGGCGGGCGCAATGCCAGCTGCTGTGAAACGGAAAGCGGGCCCCCTCGTTATCAATGCGTCCTGGGTCGCTGCGGTCCACACATATCTCGCGTTCTTTGCATTCGCTTTTGCCCTCCTGCTTGGTTGCATGCTCCACTACAAGAAAATCGTAAAGAATGGAATCGCAGGATACCCAGAAGAGTGGTTCCCCTCTGTCTCCGCAACGTGAGTGGGTTTGTTAGCTCTCGATGTCCACTCTCCTGCTTATGCTAGTTTCGTAGTATCGGTGACTGGTATCCAGAACGCAATGTCTTCCAAATCCTCATTGCAATAACGAGCGGTCCCCGTTTTGCCCTTGTATTTCTGCAGTACTTCATTACCCGCACATCTCGCTCGGCTGTACCGCGTTGGATCCTCCTCACTGGTCTCGTACGCACACTCGCGTGTGGAGGCTGGGTATATATCACGTCAAGTGACGACCACGATGCCCATGATGTGCTTATGGTGTTGTATATTGTATGCAATCTGCCGTGGATGTTGGGTGGGATCGTAAGTACGCCTACCAACCATGTCCAAGTGAGAAAGAAGCGGTTCGTCTAATTATCTCCGCCCGTTAGCCAACTCTAATTCCACTCTCACAGGCAATTCGTCGCCGTAGCGTAGGGCCCCCGACAAGCCAGTGTGAATTATTGCTGACATTTAATCCTAGGTTCTTTGCGTCAATCATACCACTCGTGTACTTCTTCATCCAACACAAGGTACACAGAATACCTGGAGGTGGGGTCATATTTTTTTTATCATTGGGCTAAACCCACTCCCTACAGCATACACGCAATACGCTTTCTTTGAATGGGGACTCATCTTCTTGGATGTGCTCTATGACTCAATCTCGGAGGCTGACTTCAAAAAGTGTAATTTGCAGGCAAGGATGGATTTGCTCTACTCTCACCATTTGCTCATTTTGCTTGTAGATTGCTATAGGCGTATCATTGGACTCCGCTGTCGAGCATAAAGACATGTATAATCAACTGCATCACCTTGTTTAATTCTAATCTGACGCTCCCGTATGAATAGACCCTTGTCTCCCACCCGTGAAAATAAGCTGACATCCGTCCGTGATGCCGACACACTCCAGCCAGATAGCAAAGTCTTTTCACGTATAGATGTTAATGTCGAGTCTCAAGCTGCACTTGACTCCGATGAACCTGCGTCTGCTGTCCCTGCTAAAGGACACACCCTACCGAACCTTGCATTAAGACCTTGGTTGAGCTTCGTGGCTGATGTCTACTTTTGTAAGTGGTGGTATTCGCCTCTTTGTAATGGGAGGGCGGACTCTAACTCTGTCTATCTCAACTTCTGCACTGAAACTTTTTCAAACTCTTGGACTTAATTAGCATATCTATTTTGGTCCATCGTGACCTCTTTGCTTACAACGCTATTTTACTTTTCTGTCTGGGAACTTGGCCTGTCTGGTGCGGAAGCGGCGTTGTTCATCTATCTCTCCCCGGCTTTACTGGGGATAACACTTATTCGCAACTGGGCCCTAACGAGATGGGGCAAAGTGTCACTAAAGCTACTCTCTTTGATTGGGCTGGCAGCATATAAGATCGACCACCCCTTGGAGCGACTTTGGGCCGTCATCGCAGCGAACGTCGCTGTTCTTCTGAGCCAGACAGCAGATTGGACCACGGGAAATAATGTATATCATGGATTATGTACGTTTTTATTGTCTCTGATTTTTTTTCTGAGACGAGCAAAATTCAAAATCGATGTCTAGTATTGGGTATAGGACTGGCATTATCATCCTTGTCCAAACATACCAATCACTCAAATAATCCAGGTAAGAGGGCCAACGGATCTCACGGCTCTTGTGGGCTCATCATTACATTGCAGTCTGGCCAATGCTGAACGAAGAGACCGGTGGTTACAACAAAACCGGAATAGCGATCGCTGTCTGCGCAATTCTCGAACTGGCTATTCGGCCGTCTAGCTTCTTTGCCCATGAGGTCGAGTCCGGTAGCCTAAAGGATACACCGAAAAATACAAAGGATGTGCCACGGAATTGGATCGCACCGTCAATCGCACTGGGATCGCTGTTCTTCACCTTACATTGCATGTTCACCGACTCAAGTACCATCATCGCTTGGTCATGGACTGGATACCAGGATGGGCATCCCAGAGGGCCATTGCCACATCTGCACGGATCGATCACTCTGCTTGCGCAATCCCTCGGTTTGATCATTCCAGCCGTCCTCCCAGCCCCAGTCTCTTCCGTGTTACTCAGCCATCCTTTTTGGTATGCTTACGGGTGTGCAAGCGCATTTGTCATGTACCGTTTCCGGGATTGGTCCGGTTTTCTAGGTGGACTGAACTTCGCAATTTTCTGCATGTCAATTCTCCCTTCAGTTTTGTCCCAGTCCTCCTCGTGGCAGAGTAAGAAAGTAGGCAGACGACACTTCGTGACGTTCTTCGTTGCCATCTTGTTCTATCTCGCAAATGTGTGGACCGTGGCATATGCTTTTGTTCCTGGGGGAATCTACCTGCGGGAAAGGACTGATTTGTACGTATCTTTCCTGCATTATTTCGTTCCATACTCAAGGCCGTCTGCAGAGTCCTCACCGCGCAGCTGGCTGCTATCATGCTTGCTTTCCGTTCTCCGTTCACAGAATCAATTAGGTATCTTCCCCGTATCCCGAATCCAACACGCACTCGCATCACCGCAACCTTGTGCCTCTTACCCTTTGTATCTGTTTTAGTCACGCTACTCAGCTGGCCTTCTATGGGTCCGAGGCCGTTCAAACCAGGAACAAGGACTTTTAATGGTGGCATCTGGACCGTTCATTTCGGGATCGACAATGTAGGACATGACAGTCAGCGCCGCATTCGAGACGTAATTAAGTGTGTTTCTGGTGTTATTTTCCAAAATTTTGTCGGTGTCTGATCTGCACGCTGACAGGGATATGCAGCTTGACGTCGTCGGCTTGCTGGAGACAGACTTGCATGTAGGTGCTGATGCTCACGTGGGACGGACGCAGCTGAAATATCCGCGGTTAGCGGACGGTGTATGGGAATCGCGACCTGTGAGTTGTGCAGTGAATCAGATGAACGTCGCAAACTGACATGTTGATCAGGACTCGCCTGGCTGTCGAGGAGTTGGGCTATGTGAGTTTGATGCTTGCTTCGGTGACGAGTACTTCAACTTCTTGGCAAGTACGTCGACTTAGGCCCAGGCCCCAACTTGCATACATGGGGAGCAGCTCTGTTATCCAAGGCAAGTGCATGTGTCCGTGCAGCCAATGGAAGACTAATTAAACAGCTTTCAGTTTCCCATCCTCCATTCACACCACCATCTGCTTCCCTCACCTCATGGCGAGCTTGCTCCGGCCATAGAGGCTATTCTTGATGTATACGGTACCGAGATCACAGTAGTTGTATCGCATAATGGTCAGGGTATGTCCATGCTGTTTCAGATGTCTCCACTTCATTGAAAGGTTCACCCTTGTCCGCAGAGGAAGACCCCCTGGACAGAGAATTACAAAGCAAAGAGTTGGCGCGCATCATGGCTGCGTCGTACCCTCGACCAGTGGTGTTCTTGGGATACGTAATCAGCAAGCCACACGCACCTAGACGTACGTGTCTTCCACTGACTGGTCTTCGGCTGGAAGCTGAATGGGGACGAAAGCGGCCCCATATGACATTCTCGTGAACGATGGGCTCGTGTACGACATTGATCCAAACGATTTGGATAGGTGGTAGGTAAATTTATTGTTCACAAAGGGCTACTTGTTGAAACACTTATCATAGGTGCGAATATATCTTATACAGAGGCTTGTATCGCACTGCCTATGCGAGGGTATCCCGAGGCATCGTCACCGACACGGAGCTCCAAGTTGGGCAGTTTGTCCTCCCGAAACACGGCTTTGTTCTTACTAACCAAACGGAGGAATCGCGGCTTCTACGATCGCCAAAAGAGGATCTCCCAGAATACAATGTATGCTTTCTTTACTTCGTCTTTTGCCCCACTTACCGCTTGCCAGTGGTTCCCGATGCAATACCATGGCAATGAGCGCGAAGGGGGTGTAAATGGTCACTATTACCACGTTTTTGACACAGTGCGTGCCTCGACCCCGTTAAACTTTGCTAAATAACCAATGAACTTCCTTCTAGCCATTATATTATGGACTCCCTGGCGATGCTATCCTATGAAGTAGTCTTAATATGCGACAGTTGGTGTTATTGTTGTATTTTGGCGCTACTCCCGTCCACTCCTAGTTCATCCTCGCTACTCTCAGAGTCCACACTATCATCCTGTGTTTCTTCGCTATCTTGTGCATCGTCTTCCCAATTCTCGCTTTCTTCTTGAGAACTACCTCCAGAACTTTTCTTGTCCGTATCGCTTGCATAAAATTTATCCAAATCCCTCCAGTTTTCCTTCCCTTCACGTGCCGGCGTCGAGCTGCCTGTGGGAGTGAGCACGATAGGTGTGATACCCGCTGATCCCAATGCCCTTGGGGTTGCGGACCCTGCTGAACTGATTGCTTGGGGAGACGGCGCCACATGGAGGGTGTCATCCTCGTTTTGCCGGAGCAAAGGATCGATACCTTCTTCCAGCCATTCTGGGAGGACATTCTCGCCGAGTGCAGCCTTCCCCGTGACGATGCCAAGGGAACCAATTGGTAGGTGGTGGGGACCTGATCGCGAGATGTTGGAAACACGTCAAGATTTCTAAATGACAACGTACCAAAGGTCTCTTCACTCTCGTCGACGACGCTTGCCTTCCCGTCAAACAAAACCTTCATTACCTGTTCTCGTCGAAGTATGACACCACCTTGTTCTTCCGTCCCTTCGCCATTTATTGTTGGCGATACGCCAACGAGGAGAGAGTTGAGCATACGGGTGCGGTCCCGAATGTCATAGTTTAAGTCATATCTGCCGAGAGATAACACGTGGCGACAAAGCAAACTCAATTTCTGGTCCGTTGGACATAGCAAAAAAAGTTTGGCAGCAAGAGTTAGAGCTTGAAGCTTGACCAACAGTCCCTGGTGGGGGCCTTTATGAGTGCCGAGGCGAGATGCAGAGAGGTGGATATACCTCTGTACTGAAAGATTTGGAAAACTTTCGCAAGACGTCCGGGGCCCAATCGGCGACACCCTCTATGACTGTGCCTGCCCCTGGTGTTGCGCTGTATTGGCCTACCAGCCAGAGAACACAAGCGCGCGCTTGGGGGTGCTTGATGTCGTCAACCCGCCGAGCAAGAAGCGAGATTATGGAAAATGGAGACTGCGATGATGCTGGAGTGGAAGAGCCAACAAGAAGCTGGTTCTGGATAAGAGCCTTCAAGACCAGTACGGCATTGCTGACAACAATATCTAGTAGTGGCTTAGCAGGGGTCATTATGCGATAGATGAAGGACGTACCATGCCTACTCTTGATCATAGTCATGAGGGCGGAAAGACAATTTGATGTACACGCAGGGACTATTCGGGCACATCGACCAATGGCTTGAATCGCATCTCCGACGACAACATCATCCACATCTTCAGCACAGTCCTAGAAGCGATGTAGAAGTCTGTATTGGAGATGGATGGCACGTGGAAATTGGAACACACAATAAACTCGCGAAGGAGTGCCTGATGATTATCCACGTCGCAGAGATTCAGCATAACTCGGATCTTATCTCTTTTCACTTGCGAAGGATCGTCAGTACGCACTAACAATCGCTGGTATTGCGTCGAGAACAGTTGCTGTTAAACAGTTAGGAACTATGCTCCAGAATCACACACGAACACTCACCGGATGTTCACGCGTGATAATCAACAAATAAGCAAGGACCACTCGTTCGACTTCTCGCGAGATGTGCATAATACGAAGTGAAGGGTTCACAATTTTGGCGGCAAACGATGGAGGCCCTACGTAGTAGAATATGCGTATAGCAGCAAGCACTACCTAAAGATATGTGAACAGAGATACGACCGAAAAAAATAAGCAACGCACCGCCGAACTCTTGGACCGGAAAAGAGGCTCTGATGATGCAAGGAGGAGTTGAAGGTCAGCGTCGACTTCTTCCTCCAAAGATGCGCCATGTTGCGAGGCAGTAGGTTTAGGTAACATCGTGCGCGCATATCTGAGGAGAAGATTGAGAAGGTAGACCTGTCCCCACTCATCCACATCTATTAGTATTTTACACAGACGCCTATACTGCTGATGCAAGAGATCTAGCCGCGTGGGACACACAGACTCAAATGCAATAACTGCGCTGCCTATTGAGAGGGGTGACCGATCGCGGAGAAGAGTGGTTATGACAGATATCAAAGCAGGCTGTTGTGTACCATCTAATCTGAAAGATATTCATCGGCTGATTCAGAGCAAACGAAAGAGTGCAATGCGTACTGGAATACCTTCGGTATTGCAAGAGCGGCCGCTTTACGAACGTATGGACTGAGATCTGCTGCACATTTCTTGATAGCGAGAACCACCAGACCGCATATCATTGGAACTTTGATGCCACTCAGGACGCGTAACGCCATGGCGCGAATAAGTGGACTGGGGTCAGCAAGGTCCTTTTGGAAAGTGTTGATCGACAGTAGGGCTAGATCGGGCTCATGTTCGGCATAACGCAAGAGATAGATATAAACTAGCTTTCTGATCTCGAGGTTCTGCGAGGCGACGTTTTTGACGACTTGGGGAAAGTAGCTCGAAACATTGCGACCTTTGGAAATGAGCTGTTGCAAGGGACATTATTAGTTTAGATCACGTTTCTCTAGGTGTGCACTCACTGCTATGAGACGCTTCATGGCGTCGAGTTTCTCCCTGTCGCTGTTGGAGTCGAGCTGTTTCCCAATGTTCTTCACCTTGTCATCTGGCGTGTCGAAGATGGATGCTCCACCGCGCGTTATGGAGAGATCACGAGTGTGCTCGCTGAAGGTCTCCTGGATACGCATACCAAGCCTCGCCGCATTCTCAGTCAGAGCATTAAGGTTGACGTTGTCCATTGGCAAGAGTTGAGAGGATGGATCGAGATGTACGAGAGGAACCGGGCTGCGAGTAAGCCATCGCGAACAAATTATGCATTGCCTCTCCCAGGCAGACTGGCATCCCGAACGTAAGGCAGTAAAAAATCATTGTTTTCCGACGATACTCTATTGATTCGCGACAACACACGTCTATCTATCAAGGTTCCAGGGAGGCAGGGAACGTCCCACTCTCTCTTTGCTCGTCAAATCTGGCTATCTGCAAGGGGTTCTCAGTAGTGAAGTAGTGTAGCAATGTTTCCGCCATACCCATTCATCTAGAAAGAAATGAAACTACGGCACGTCCAAAGTATCAAAAGTACGCACTTGGACAGAGAGAGTTATACGCCCTCTTGAACTGTTTGCACGGCGCGTAATCTTCACCCTTTGCAGTGACACACTTGAAATAATCGGTGTAGTTTTGGAAGCTGCGCCAACGCATGAGCCCGCGCGCCCACATTTACCACGGGATTCAATCGTACCAGTGCCTCGTCTGATTGGTGTTGGGGAACCGGGCTGACACGCGCTTCAGACAATGCAACCATGTTGGGAGTCTCACTTACCATCAAACCCTGCGGTCTGAAGGACATATTTGCTAACAAACACAATGTGAGTTTCTTGTCTCCTGAACAGAGAACGCGCGGGCTACTTCGACAGGTCAGACATTGTGGTTGATGCAGACGTTGGAGGCAGAAGACGCGGAGTGCCACGGCGTATGCCAGCTTACATAAGCTACTGGTTAGCAAATCCCATCACATGCACCACCCGAGTCGCCATCATCATGGACGCGCTCAAAGCCGAGATTGCAGTCAAGCGGAAGACGTTGGAGGCTGACACTGGCTCCCGAGCGACAAAATACATACGACGGGGAGATGTTGAAAGAATTAAGCGGGAAGAGGAGCAGAAAGCTAAACAGATTCCACACGAGGACACAAGAAACAACGCCCAGGTTGCTACTGAGCAGGCAAGGCAAGGTGGGAATGTGAGTACTTTTCTATGTGTCAGTGTATCATCTATATGTCAATGAGGAGCAGGTGCCTTCTCGGTCGGTTTCCCTCACGCCTGTCGTTGAATCCCGGGATTCAGACTCACTAATCCCCGAATCGTCTTTCAACATCTCAAATGAGGAGACCATCCGCAGACTTCGTGCCAAAGGACAGCCCATACGGCTGTTTGCGGAGTCCGATAGAGACCGGAGGCTACGCCTACGCGCACTGGAGCTGATCGAGGAAAAGGGAAGCGATCATCAAAGTGGCCAGAACGATTTCAAAAAGGCATTGGAAGATGTCGAGAATGTAGAACGGGAGCTCATGAGTAAGAACAAAGGGAAGAAGAAAGGGGACTCGGAGGAGCCGAACGCAGGCATCTTGGACTTGGACCTGATCAAAACTGATCCAGATAGATTGTATCCGCTTATTTATTACGCATTGAAGCGCACCCTCAAAGAATGGGAGGAGGCCATGGACGAGAGACCAGGTCAGGAAAAAAAAACTGCTTTTAACTCATCCAACTTACCTCTCACAGAGCACGTCAAGCGAACTACGCAAGGAAAGCTAGCGGCTGCAACTCAGGTTCAATCCGCGGAATATCTCAAGCCGCTCTTCAAGACTCTGCGTTCGAGAGTGCGTTGTTTACTTGCACCTTGATCTCGCTTTGATTCTCAATAGAAAACAGTCATTACCTTCGGACATGTTGGCTCGCATGGCTGAGATCGTCCACTACATGCAGAAACGGCAATATCAGAAAGCTAACGACGCATATCTCCGATTGTCGATAGGAAATGCACCATGGCCCATCGGTGTGACCATGGTTGGGTATGCTCCTCTAGCCACTGACGGAGCCAGCACTAATAAATGCCCTCAGTATCCACGAACGTTCAGCACGAGAGAAAATTTCTACTGATCAAGTGGCACATGTGCTTAACGACGAAGTCAGCCGGAAATACATTCAGAGTTTGAAACGGTATTTTAGTTCTTTGAATGATCCTGGGTAGTAATCGTAATTGATCACCTTGCAGACTTTTGACATTTTCGCAAACAAAGTACCCGCCAGATGACGTGTCGCAATTGATGGGATAGATAGAACACTACAGCTGGTATTAACCCTTTCCACATATGCCGCCGCCGGTATGTTATTGCAAGTCTTAGGCGTAGTGTGCTATTTCTTGCCTTTCTTAGCCTTTCTATTCTGTGGCACTTCGCCATCCGGAAGAGCAAGTGCATGACCTGTATCTCGGATGTGATTGAATAGCTTAGTTCGACTTTCGAAAGTTTTTTTGCAAACGTTGCAAGCCTAACTGATGATCAGGACATGTCTCGCAACAAACGGCATAGCTGACCTGCGCCACGCTCACGGTCGCTGCCATGTGTGCCTTTCGTGCCTCCCGTAACCTTCGCTTCTCCCGCTTGGACGGCTCTCGTGAAGCTGCCACTGTGACAGACACCGGGGGCTGCGTATCCACCTCCTTGTCGTCATATGCTGTCGTTTGGTCCACTTGAAAGCTTCCTCTATCTTTTGAAGACTCTTCTGGAACGAGCACATCTCCCAATATATCGACAGACTCGGAATGGGGCGCAGAAACTGTGTCTGACTCGTCACCACCTTGCTCGGGTGGCGTTGGAGGTGGCTGAGGTGCCCCGTTTTCGCCAATCTCAACAGCCTGGTCTTGTTCGTCGTCGTCCTCCCAGCCTTCGCCTGACAACCCCATTTCCTCATTTTCCTTCAGAATTTGCTTTTTCAACTTTTGAACCTCTTTCACGTGCTTCTTACTCCGCTCATGGCTATCCCAGGCAGCTTCACTTTTAAACGACTTTCGGCATGCTACACACTCCCATTCTTCAGAATTCTCTCCTCCCGCAGCCACCCATTCAAGGTCATTGTGCTGGGTGTCCTGAGTAACCTTTTGCCACTCTTGCTCTACATAAGGAGTGATGTTAGCTTGTGGGGTTCGGGACATCGGCTTGGTGCCCGATGGTGGGGAGGTGTTCTCGACTTTCGATTGATTGAACCGTGCTTGATGTGCTTGATGGCTTTTGTAACGCGGATCGCGCTTTCGAATGAACATTGTCAGGGACTGCCGAATCTGAGGTTAGAGCTGATTCACAGCAAGGAAAGTAGCTGGAACTACGACACACCCTGACGGTTGTGTTGTATTCTTTCCGGGCGTCATCCCTTGCTTTCTTATTTTCCTTCTCCGCTATTCTATAATGAACCCATGTGGCTCCCGAATCACAATATAGTTGGAAGACAAACCTTCGTTCCCTACGATCAATGGCGTCTGCTACGTTGTAGCGATCCATCCACGTGAACTCTTTCGACGTGGAGAAGTTCAGCCATGCATTGTAAAAGTTCCTGACGGCTTCGGATGGCGTCGTCGGAGATGTCCAAGACCATGTTGAGCACCCGAACTGCGGGTATTCGATATCGGATAGCATAGCTTCCTCTTGTGCAAGCCGGGAGAACAGGTTACCAAAAAGTGCGAAGAATCCCTAAAAATTGAATAAGACCTCTGTGAAGGACCTCGCCGACGCGAAAACGTGACGAAACATACGTTTTGGCCGTCATCGAATCCAGACCATTTACGGGCGTCGAAGAATTGGGACAAATGTCGCACTGTTAATCCGCGACCGCGACCGCGGGAAGGCGGAGCACCCTTTCGAATATCCTCGAACACTGCATCCGCATCTGGCTCTGGTGCTAGCGATGCTTTGTGGGAATCGTACCAAGCTCGCTCCTACTTGGAGTAACGACCCGTCAGGCTTTGATGAATCGGGGGAATCAATACATTTGGGCAGACCTGCTCATCACTGAGAACCTATAATCAAGCGCACTTGAACGAACCATTCGATTCAAAGGAATCGTGGTTGAAAACGCACCTCGTACGCCTGCTGAATAAGCGCAAAGCGCTGCGTAGAACCCTCGATGTCATCCTTGTTTTTATCTGGATGGTGGATGAGGGCGAGTTTCCTGAACGCTTTCTGCGATAGCGTCGAGAAATGCCCAAGCGGATCACCGGAGACTCTAGGCAGTACATACCTTGATCTCATCGGCTGTCGCAGATTCATCCACCCCAAGCAGCTCGTAATAATCAGGTGTAGAGAAATCTTGACCTTCTGCATCCCTCGCGGCGGATTCGCGAGCGCCCATGTTCTACAACGTAGTGGACGCTGACGTTCCTCAGCCTAGCAGGTCCCTGGATTCGGACGAGTGACGAATCTGTGATGGCGTTTCCAAATTGGGAAGCAGTAAAAGTCTACTAAGCACCAACATCTCCGTCTTGACTCGGACGCCCAGAGACTTTCCTTACCCTCTCCTCACATTTCTACATTAGTTGTGGTGACGACCGAGCTTCCGAACCATGTCTGACTTCTTCAAATCATCGTCCAGCAACAGGCCAGGTATAATCCTCTTCCCATTGTCAAAAACACAGGATGGTCTCTCACACGCCCGCAGACATGGCCACGCAAAAGGAAGCCGTCCTGAACGCTATCCGTGCGGAAATAAGTCTTGCCACCGCGCAAGAGCTCATCTCTGTACGCACTATTTGTGATGCTTCCGGACCATCCATCTCACGTCCGCAACCAAGAAAACTTCTGAGAAATGCTTTGCAAAATGTGTTCCAAAGCCGGGGGCATCGTTGACCAGCTCGGAAGAAGTACGCTCCGGCGGGCCTTTAGGGTACTTGCGTTTATAACTCACCGAGTTGCTTTCGACAGACGTGCTTGACACGGTGTATGGATCGTTATCTGGAGGCTTGTAAGTATTAGTTTGCTGCGTTTAGACCCCAAGATTGACGTCGCATCTCTCGTTTATAGTCAACGTCGTGAGTCGGACGCTTACAAACAGAGCTGGTCAACATGGCAAGGAAAGTACGCTGCAATAATCTTGAGAAACTTACACAGTACGACACTTCGATAGAGACAGTACTGTTGTTCTTTCAAGACCTAATGCCAATAATTTAATGTTTATTTCAGCTAGAATCTGAAGATTTAGGGTGATAAGTATAGATACTACTAAAGTGCTCTAAAAGATGCAAGGTGGTGGTGTACTGATAGAACCGGTCCAATAGATTGAATTGCAATGAATAGAGCGTAGATAATGAAAAGAGTGAACGTGTAATATAGAAGCTGCAGCGTTTTGCGTTGGAATGTTCTTGCATTAAGGGGTTCTAATCTAGTTTAGGAGCCAGTGCCGAGTTGGACATGCCCAAACTGACAGGTATTGGCAAGTCATAAGGGCTTACTGTGCAAACAGGAGGCGCAGATCCAACCGGGTAGAATGGGGCAGTCAATAGTGGTGGCGACAGAGTTCCAAACGGCACGGGTAAAGTACTTCCGTGTGACTGGGTGCCATCGTGTATCAGATTGTCGTTGTCGTAAGGAAGCGAATGACAAGAGGCAGAAGAATACGGCCGTCGATGCAAATCATGGGGAGAGAAGGACCGAGAAGATCTGCGGTCAGCAGAGAGTGAGGGATGAAGGTTTGGGTAAGGTTGGGTGGTGTCTGAATACGAAGTCGACTGGCTAATATTAGTGTCGGATTGTCCAAGGTATTGAGGATACACGGGATGGTCTGGTTCGGGGATCACGCCAGAGGGTCGTGTGAAAAGAGGGTGCGCAGACTCATCGCATACAGGAAGGTGTTGACCAGGAACGGGCGAAGAGGAAGTCCGTTCATGTGTAGGAATTAGGTGGTTTGGTTGATGAACATCCGCGCTATCCCGAAGTTGATAGTGATATTCACTTCCAGCAAAGGGAGACTGTGGCGGTGGATGGACCTCTGAGGCGTTTGGAGACGATTCTTTGGGGTAGAAGCAGTGGGTTGGCGAATTACGGCGGACATCTGATCCTTGTGCGTCTAGGTGACGAAGTACATGGACGAGTTGAACGGCAGATCCTACGAGATCGTGTCTCAAGACCTGGGTAGCCTGCTGGTCTTCGGTCCAATCTCCACATTGCTTCCAATGGCGAATCTGCTCAGTACCCTGAGAAGGATGTGGAGAGAAAGATTCCAGGTAAAACGTTGGAGGTTGAGAGAGAATGAACGACGCGAGCCCCGACCCTGGGGTAGTATTCGTGAATTTGGTGTCGATGATGGTATCGAAAGAGATTTCCATTTTAAACCCATAGCCCGATGAATGGATGAACCAGGTTAGGCAACGTTTGATATCACATATATAGGCCACGAGGTCATGGGATTTTGGGGCGGTCGCGATCCGGCGCCAAGTGCCAACAGAAAGGTTGGTGCAAGGGATGATGGTGACGGCTAGTGATTGTCCCTCTGGTGAATTGGGGGTATATGAACAGGAGTTTAACCACTCACGTTCGTCTTCATGCAGGAGATTGTGCAACTCTACCTCATGCCCAGTGGTTAGCTCGGGTGGCGTGTCTGGAGGTGTTTCCGCACTGCTACTTCGACCCTTCTTACCATCGTTTAGTTTAGCCTTGGCACGTCTACAAGATTGTCAGGCATAAGACGACAGAAAATGTGTGAATACAGACCGGTTCTGGAACCAAATTTGTGTCTGACGCTCCTGCATCCCCAGCATGTTGCTGATCTCCTTTCTGCGCACAGCAGTAGGGTTTCGGTCCATAGAAAAAAACCGTTCTAGATGTACGAGCTGTTCCGGTGTGACACGTGAACGCTTGCGTTTTTCTTTGTCGGCCCTTCCAGCTGTCATACTCGCTGGTTGCGAGCGTTGGGGACCGAAAGCGGGATCTACCATGGTTGCGTGAAGTTCTGCGACGGGTGGAGGTGTTTAGAGGCAAAAAGATGGCACTCACTGCTTGAAGGTACCGCGTCGCAGACCACAGACATATGTGGTCCGATGGTGCTCGACCTGAGGCCGCTGACATGGAACGGGAAGGGTGAACGGCCTGATCCATCCAATTTGTCTCCGAAGTCGGATAGCAACTCCCGAAAGAGGGTCCTGGCGGGGTGTGAAATATTCGGACCCAGCCTCGGACACGGCATGAACATGAGAGCACGTGATCCCTTCTTGAGGGCGTGACCTTCACCTCCGCCGTGTTCGCTGCGGTGCGCGCGAGCCTCGTCCGGAACTTGGCAGCCAGTCGAGAGGGGGGCGTGAGGACGATGGTGGGGGCTCAGGGAGCCTCTGAGTTTGCTTGACAACTGATGAACGTCGTTCCTGGCGCGGCACCAATTTTTTTTTTCGACATGCTACCGAAATGCCGTCGCCAACTCGTTCCGAACAGCTCCCGCGTGCGAATCACTTTAGCACCACTTGACACGAAGCAACTTCCAGGGTCGACGGGCAACCCGTATGTAGTCTCGCACCATAGTCTAGCTCCAGTACCAGGACGCAGGGGCCCAGGAATCCTAGCCAATAAAATACTGATATACTTACGCCGTGGCAGCAGAGCAACAAGTGAGGTAACTGGTACTTACACGCCCTGCTTAGCACAGGGCTGGAACTTGGAGCCGCGAATCCAAACTGACCAGGAATGGGATGAAAAGAGAACGGAAAAAAGGTGTCTCACCCAACCGCATCTAGTACCGCGGTCGTTTGGCATCTCTGTCATCATACCCACCGGGTCCTTCTCGTTTGAGATCGCCCCTGTAGCCACCACCAGGACCATACCCACCACCAGGCGGTCCATAGTTCTGACCAGGAGGTCCATAGCCGCCCGGTCCACCACCTGGAGGACCATATCCATTAGCATGACCATCACCAAATCCACCTCCCTGGTAGCCAATTCCCCCACCACGGCCACCCCTAGGCAACGTCAGACGGTGACGACGCAAGCACGGAAAATGATCATCACCTGTAACCGTCATCACGACCGCCACGGAACCCCCCACCACCACGGAATCCTCCACGATCACCAAATCCACCGCCCCTGAAGCCACCACCTCTGCCTCCACGAAAACCGCCACGATCTCCGAACCCACGTCCTCCAAATCCGCCCCTGCCACTTCGCGGAGCAATTACCGGTGCTGCTTCAACGGCCTTGGGTCTGCCACCAAGACCACCACCTAGCCGTCGGGGTTTCCAGCCTCGCACCGTTCGCCCACGTTCAACATCCACGAGGATACGTTTGCCCACAATATGGAGACCGTCAGATTCTTTGTAGGCAGCTACAAAGATGTGAGCAAGGACATTCGAAACCAAATAGAAATAAACGTAACCACCCTTCCA
>JBBPTT010000193.1:0-39130 GCA_038094175.1 Boletellus aff. lepidospora
GGGGGGGCACCGTGGAGACGGAGACCACGACCGTGACCACGACCGTGACCATGATCGTGACCATGATCGCGACCATGACCGCGACCACCACCATGACCGCTACCGTCGAGTCCGCGCTGTCTCGGAGGAGCACGGCGGGAAGTACGGCGGAGACGGATATGGAGACGGCGAAGGATATGGAGACGGCAAAGGATATGGAGACGGCAAAGGATATGGAGACGGCGAAGGATATGGAGACGGCAAAGGAGATGGAGATGGCAAAGGAGATGGGGACGGCAAAGGAGATGGGGACGGCAAAGGAGATGGGGACGGCAAAGGAAACGGATATGGAGACGGGGACCGTGACCGCTACCGTCAAGCCCGCGCTGTCTCGGAGGAGCATAGGGGAGAGCACCGTGGAGGCGGAGATCGTGACCACGATCGCGACCACGACCGCGACCATGATCGTGACCATGACCGCGACCACGACCATGGCCGCTACCGTCAAGCCCGCGCTGTCTCGGAGGAGCATAGGGGGGAGCACCATGGAGACGGAGACCGTGACCACGATCGGGACCATGACCGTGACCACGACCGCGACCATGATCGTGACCATGACCGCGACCACGACCATGGCCGCTACCGTCTTGCTCGCGGCATCTCTGAGGTGGTCGCTTGATCATCTCAAAACAAAGTTGGCAGTAAGTGTTTCTTCGGGTTACGATGGCACGCGAATGGCAGCTCATCTCATTCTCAGTGTCTAGTTGGTCGCGCGCCTCTCTCAAGCATCTCAGGCTGCTCATTTCATGAAATTCTCCTTGTGCTAGGATGCGGTGTTGGGATGTTAGGGTCATAGTAGGGCGGGTGAATTGGACGTGCTCTTGATTTTTTTTTTCGCAACAAATGTCTTTGGAGTCACATCATCCTGTACTGGTTACTACCTATGCTTCTCACTTGAAAATGAATTGTATGCATGTGTATTCAGCCGACACGTGTGAGCGGGACACACAAGGCTACATGGAACGCATGCTTGGGTCGTATTTGTGAGGCAGTTTGAGCGGAAGAGAAGTGGAGTCTTTAATCCATACCTGTTTGTTCTTCTTTCACACTCCTTGGGACCAGGCGGAAATGAACTCGTGTTTCATTCAAAGTTCCAGGAGAGTCACGCGGGGTACATGGGGATCAACTTTGAACAACACACCGGTGCCGTTGACCTGCGTGCCAAGGTGATCATTTCGCCCTGCCCAGGCAAGTCATGTGCTCATATTTGATCGCGCAGGTGATGCCCTAACCTTCGCGCAATACCCCCCGGGGCCGGCTGGGAAGGGGGGAAATAATGTGACGGCCAGTAAAGGCTCCGCGCAGGCGGCCGTTGGAGACTTTAAAATGACCGAAGTGACTTGCGCCCAGTCGTGAACCCTGCACCTCGTGTGTTGGAGCCCGAGATAGCTGGCCCAAGCCAGAGCACGAAGTTGCTGCGTCCTCTTGGGCCCGTGTGATGATCAACCAGACGTTGCGAACTGCCTGTGTTCGACCCCATCGTCACGAAGCAATACCGCCTAGTGCAGGAGACCAAAAGAGGATGCTCCCGGTTTATCAGAACATCGATGCCGTCCGAGGATAGGTGTAGACGAGTGTACTGGTGGGCGGAGTTCCCTCTCATTCCAACTTTCGCAGACACTTCTAGCGCGCGCCGGTTGAGCCGTGAGTCACATGACATGCGCTACACTGCCACAAGACACCGTGGGAACATCTTTTTGCCCGTACTCTGATGATATCTCCAAGTACCACTATCAGATCCAAGTCGTCCTCCAAGAAACCACACGACTCGACCACCATAGATCTGGAATGATCAATTGTCTGGCCTGCAATCAGTACTCACCACGACGTTAGTCGTCGTAGAAGCTCAAGTATGACACTCCGTATGCCAGTTTTTCTTTTGCGTCTACTCATAACTTGATCTTGCTCCGTTTAACCCTCCCGTAGGCAATACTCAAGTACAGCTTCATGCACAGTTTCGTGAACCGGGACACATGCGCCCAGCAGAGACGTGGAGAGCAGACCGACGCTGTAAAGTTTGAATCACGGAGAATGGCCGTGTTCCCTCAACAAGGTGCTCCCAGTATCCTTGTTGATCCGTTGTTTGCCTGTTATTCTTGGAGACAATTTGACGGAGCATCGTTAAGAGTGGGGAGTTGTCCAGAGTATTCAATGTTTCTCTGCATCGTCAGCGTGGGTTGACGATGTTTTTTTTGTCTTTTCGCTCACCTTCTGTTGACCCTAAGCATACCAAACTTGTTCATTTTTGGGTTAAAAATGACCTCATGAACTCCTCGGTTGAGCATTAGCCACGTTGATGTCGGGTCCGTCTTCAGCTCGCGGAAACATGGTATACTTTCATTGAAGACCCTTGTCGGCGTCTGGCATGGCTCCATCGGTCAGCCGCATTGTCGGCCACATTTTCAATTACCACTCGGTCCGCCGCCTCTCTCTTTGTTCCTCGACTGCCATCAACCAGTCCCTTTACTCTCCGCTTCAGCGGACTCGGTGTCTGGTAAGTACTTCCTTGTATTGCACTACGTGCCGCCCATGTGGCGATACAGCATTGCCAAATCCCAACCCGGATGTCTGTCGTAGCAGGTCTCCACACCAGGCGACGTCCCATTGGCGTTGACAAGCCCCGTGCTGCGATCAAGGAACAGCGTACAGACAATCTTAGGCTACGTTCGACCGTACAACATCCACGCCGTTGCCCTCAGCCCACCTCGCTTCCGTCTTCGTCTTCCGGACATCGCCTATCAGCTCCAAGGATGACACGTAGCAGCAACGGCCTCAGGTGGCACCGAAACGAGAAGGGTAGACGTCCGCCCCTTAAATTTCCGCTCGGACAGATGGCCCCGACTCATGTCCGCAAATTCATCCCGAAACCACTGATTCTAGTCGAGAGGATGAAGGCACGTCAACTTGCGTCTGAGTCGCCGTCGCGTGTTGCTTCAGACACGTGTATCGCCTCCCACGAGTCGTCAAACCGCTCGAGGAGTGCGATGGTTACACCTGTTTCCACACATACGACGCCCCAGCGGACCTTGACATGCAGTTTTCTTTCGTCCGGCTCGCATTCATCTAGCAGTGTCTCCTTTAGGATGTCTCTGCGGAACGGTGTCGTGTTCCGAAGTGGTTTTAGGGTAATGCCTCGATCGATGAGAGCCTCGTCGATCGTCACGGGCAACAGTTCGTCGAGCGCAGACACGTTCGTGGCCGATTCACCATGTTGCAACAAACAGGTTTCTAGTGTTCCGGTACTGGTTATGGAGATCGAGTCACCCGACGTTGACGTGAATGTCGAATTTGATCTCGAGAAGAGTATGTTCGACACCGTATTCACGCATTCGGCGACAGGGGACTTTCTGGACGAGACAAGTCTCTCGACGGACACTTTTGAACCCACCATGACGAGTACACCGTTTGCATCAGGTCAAGCGAGCACCAGCGACGACTCATCACCGACGGCATTCGTCACATCGGCTGTATGCTCGGCCCGTCCATCGGAGGAGACGCCCGGACTTGCCGATAGTTCCGAGGTAGCATCTCCCATTTCCCGACGGGTGTACCCATTCAACGCTCCCAAGGGTGGTTACATCGTCAAGCTTCCCAATACTGCATCGGCTCCGCCTCTCTTAGACAAAACCCGACCCATGTTCAGGCCTAGCGCTGCCATTCCGTTCTCAAGCCTCCCAAAGTCCCGTGCACCTCCCGTGACACTCGGAAACGCGTCACCGCCTGACCTGAAGCGCCTGTCGTGCCGCGTCACATCCCCACCCCCGACATTAGTAGTTGATGGCATTTTCGCTCTCCCGGACGCGCTGTCGCCGCCGCCGCCGTTTCCTGCATCCTCGCTGTTGCTTCCGCCTCGGAAAATGCTCGACCGCTTCTCTAGACCTCGCAAGCCGACCTCGCGACCCCGCCGACTGCCACCCCCGCTTCTACCGTCCTCCGGGACAGACATGCAGACACCGGAGAACCTTGCGGCTGTTCCTCGAACGACTCTGTCTCTGCACCAGGTCCCATCCACGACATCGTTCGGTGGACAAATCGACCCTCTTCCCGAGTCTCCGCGGTCAAGGCTCGCGCGTGTGCTTACTGCGCGCACCGAGCGGCAAGAAATGGGGATGGGGATGGCACAGGTACATCAACAAACCAGGGGGAACTGGAATCGACAGGCGCGGCAGGTGCTACCACACGTCAAGGACGTCCAGGGGTCGAACGATTCGAGGACATGGTGCGAAATTGAGGGGTTGGGGGTGCGGAGGGTGGTTGGAACTGGCGAAGGCGAAGGCAGCGCCGGTAGCGCCGATGGTGAGTGTGGGGGTGGAAGCGGGGGAGGTGACGGAAAGAGGGCGATTGAACGCATGTCGCTCGTGGGCGTCGGGATGGTGGCCAAGCTGCGCGCAAGGTGGGAGAGAGGTGGGGGCGGCGGAAAGGGTGCCGTGGCGAGCGTTGGTGTCGAGGGGTAAGTTGTGCGTGCACGAACAAGTCCATCTTGCCTATTTTCCCTCCTTTTCTTTGTCCAAGTTTATGTTTATGTCCATGTTTTTCTTGTTCCTTTCTCGCGTTGCCTCGGTCAGGGTGGGTTCAGACGATAGCCTGTGTTTTCAGAACCTAAGATTTCCGTGGGGTGCATGGAATCAGTGTGCAGACTGGATAGCGACGCGGGGACCGTATGCAAGAACGGACAGCAGTAGTCTCGGTGACGTCATATCGAGTGCCATGGTCGTGACGTCACATTGTGCGATAACGCTCCTTCATGGCGCTGCGATCAAACCTTGTCAAGTAAAGTGCTGTATGTAAGCGTCGCAAGTGGCATTAACACATCCACGCCCGCTCCATCCCATCATGAGCGGACTGAAAACCCGGCTGCGCGGGGTGTTCCCCCCCAGACCGACGTTCAACATCAAGGACATCCCAGACCTTGTGGGCAAAGTGATCATCGTCACTGGTGGGAGTACCGGAATTGGCAAAGAGACAGCGAGGGTACGTGACAAGCGCCCACCTCCGAACATTTGGCCACCCTGAGCGCGTTCGCCGTTCTTCCAGGTTCTCCTCGGCCGCGGTGCGCGAGTGTACATTGCAGCACGAAACCAAGTGCAATCAGAAGAAACGATCCGCCAGCTGAAACACGAAACGGGCAACGAGGCCATCTTCCTGAACCTCGATTTAAACAACCTCAAGGCTGTCAAGGCTGCCGCAGAGACGTTCTTAAGGTCTGTGCCCTCCACCCCGGATTACACGATGGCGCTCCCGAGTGCTGAGCTGGTCTCGACCGCAGCAAAGAGACGCAGCTCCACGTGCTCCTCAACAATGCGTGCGTAGACCAGATGTCGTATTTTACTTGGGATAGACCGTACGTTTTCACAGCGGCGTCATGGTTCCACCCGTCGAGCGAATCACGGCAGACGGGTACGACCTCCAGTTCGGAACAAACGTCCTAGGCGAGTCGTTGTCCACTCCCCTCCTCAAGACGTCTCACCCACCCATCGCACTCTACATAGGTCACTTCTACTTCACCAAGTTACTCCTGCCGACGTTGATCACCACGGCCAAAGCAACCTCGGATGGCAAAGCGCGGATCGTGGCCACGTCCTCGTCCGTTCATCTGTCTGGCCGCCTCGACTTTGATACCTTCAAAGACTCGGAAAAGCGGCGGAAAGCTAGTACCGGGACACTTTACTCGCAGAGCAAATTCGTACGTCCGTCCCTCGAGCTGATGAGCTCAGCTTGAATCGGTGGTGCACGCATGCACGCGACAGGCAAACGTAGTGGTAGCCCTGGAGCTCGCGCGGCGGTACGGCGATCTGGGCATCGTGTCCGTCTCCCTCAACCCGGGCAACATTAGGACGGATCTCCAGCGGCACCTCCCCTCGTTTGCGCAATTCATCTTGGTACGTTCATCATCCATCCGTGTTGTGCAGCGCCAACTGGGCGTCATCGTGCGATCCCGAATAGAATCACACGCTGTTGTATGACGTATCGTTTGGCGCGTTGTCGCAGCTGTATGCAGCGACGACGCCCGAGGCAGCGGAGCTGAACGGCAAAGTAAGTGTTCCCTAGTCGTGTCCGTGCGGCGCCTTGAATCATCCTTATAGTATCTCGTTCCCTGGGCAACTGTTGGCACGCCTGCACCTGGAACCCAAGACCCCGAGGCCGGGAAGAAGCTCTGGGAATGGCTGGAAGGACAGGTCAGGGACGTGTGAGCGACGACATTCGACCGCTACACGAGTGCCTGTCGGAGGCACGTCATCGGCCTCCCCCTGCTCCGATCTGACTGTAATTACTTTGTATGATACCATCCTAATTTTTGTAGCTTGCAAGATCACCATGCTTTCACACTTTGAGATGTCAGATCGGAGTTGGTGGCCTAGTGGAACGTCGCGGACGGTAGGCGAGAAGAGCAAATCATCGCGACGACTGCCCTGCAACACGTACTAGCCTGACTTTATTTAGCACAAGGCCTGGGTGTCCGAGGCAGTGTTGGTGTACAGAGAGGTGCGGTCTAACGAGAGCGAGCTGGTAAGCTAATACAGTAAGTATGGGCTATAGTATGGGCTAAGGTGTAATGCTTACCTCCAGTCGAGTGAATGGGACTGGAGGAAAAGAGGACGAGCGGACGCGTGCAAAGTGCACGGTCAGAATATCTGAAAAAAAGGAAATATTAGTATGTACTACGTACGGGCTGTTCTCCAGCAGGCAGCACTGCCAAGTCGTGTCAGATCCCACACTCTATCGGGTGACCAGGCCGGAACCGAACAAGATGCGTCCTGCTTGGACCACGCTCCTACCATGTCAGACCGCGGCAATAGACCAGACGAGGAGTCTCCCCTCCTCCAGCCAAAGTCCAAGACACCGTTGCCATGGGGCCAGCTGAGTCTCGTCTACCTTAGCCTCATTGCGGAGCCTGTCTCGGTCGCATACATCTTTCCTTTCATCAATCAGGTCCGTTTTCGGTTATTCTGAGACTTGCGTACAGCTGATGTCCTGGTGTGCTTGCGTGAAAATAGCTCATCGGCGAACTGGGCATAACAGGAGGTGATGACCGCAGGATTGGCTACTATGCAGGCCTCATTGTACTGCCCAGTCTGCTCACAGGCAAACTCCGTAACCCACTTTCTTTCACAGGAATCGCTCTTTTTTGTCACTCAGGCCCTGACCACCTGGCGATGGTGCCATCTGTCTGATTTCGTCGGTCGCCGGCCCATCATCCTACTCGGGTTGCTTGGCCTCAGTGCGTCCAACCTCGCCTTTGGGTTATCGCGGACCTTGGCCACCCTCATTATCAGGCAAGCAGAACGAGCGACCGGTCGGCTGTGCGTCTGCTGAGTGAGGTTTTCCTAGCCGATGCATCTCTGGCGTGCTGAATGGCAACATCGGCGTGATGAAGAGCTTCATTGGTGACGTCACCGACCATACCAGCATGGCTCAGGCGTTTTCTATCATACCGGCCGTGTTTTGTCTGGGGTCCACGATAGCGTGCGTTTGTGGGTACTAGCCGGTGTATCCACACTGAGCCTTGCAATCCTGCAGGCCGCTATATGGTGGGGCACTCGTAAAGCCGCAAGAGCAGTGGCCCCATATGTTTGCTGGCGAATTTTGGACGACATACCCGTATTTCCTCCCATCGCTCGTATCGGGGTGTTTTACGCTGTTGACATTTTTGGTCTGTGCGGCATTTTTGAAAGAGGTGCGACATTGCAGCACTTTGACCTGCCTAGGAATCACGCGTGTTCGCCCTTTAGTCGTTACCATCGAAATCGGGCACGGAGCTTCGATCAGAGAGCTCCACGGCAGAGAATGTTTTAGATGACCCATCTACAGACGACACACAGCCGATTCCAATGTTGACCCTCATGAGAACGCGCTCCGTGGTGATAGCCGTCACCAATTATGGAACACTGGCTCTTGTCGAAATTGCTCACCTCATCCTTCTCCCCTTGTTTTATTCGTCACCAATCGGAATTGGGGGCCTTGGGTTCCCGCCATCGACCATCGGGACATGCCTGGCGGTATTTGGAATCGTGGATGGCGCTGTGCAGGCACTGTTCGCTGCAAAGTTAATAGAGCAGATTGGGGCTAAGAGATTGTTTCGCCGGATCATCTTCTGGTTTTACCCGCTGACGCTCCTTTTCCCGATCATGAGTGCTGTCGTTGCAGCGCAGGGGAGAGTCGGGCCGATCATCTGGGTCCTTCTCGTTCTTCAGCTCGCCCTGATGGTCCTCTTGGACTTGGCTTACGGTTCGTTTGGCGATTCTCGGGGATGATTGACGATCTCAGGGTTGGTTGTCGGCGTAGCCGTCATTTATCTGTTCACCACCAGAGCGGCGCCGAACAAGCATTCGCTGGGCACGACGAACGGGCTCAGTCAGACTGTGACGTCGATCGCGCGTGCTATCGGGCCGGCACTGACGACGTCGCTGTTCGCGGTTTCGAAGGAGTACAACATCTTGGGAGGTAACTTGGTGTACGTAGTCTTGGTCATGATCACCACGATCTTGCTTTCGCTGTCGTCGTACCTCCCAGAGTTGAAAGACGAATAGTAGGAGGGGACCTGTGCCGGTAGTGCAATGTCGGACTATCAGACTAGTAAAACGTGTGCGGCCGTTCTGTAGCTTTATCTCGTTCCTAGGAAATACCATCCGCCTTGGACGTACGTTGTCCCTGAATGGGATTTTTGGAGATCAAGAGCACTAACCCTTCTGATACATGCCGTGATAAATGTACTGGCAACGGGTGCGAGCGGAGTATGACCCGCAAGAATAGTGCTACGGGGCTACAGAGTGAGACATGCTCATCGCATTTCCGTTCACCTTCTTCTCCGCTTAGAAGCCACCGCAGCGATAGTACGGAGCACTTCGAGGGACAAGTAGGGCATGAACCAGCATTCCGCAGTGTCAGGCAAGGAGAAACCGAGGCGGACCAAAGACTTGCACCTCGGACATGAAGATGAGAGCGGCGACGACCGTCGCACACAACCGTGACGAGTCTACGGAGACATGGGAGGGATTGACAACGCCATCGTCCCCATGCTGCCTCCGAACGAGATCATGAGCACCTCCTTCTCGCTGTCGCCGTCGCTGTCTGACGCTGCTGGCAGAGTCGAGTTTGGCTGTCCGAAACTCCGCTCAGACGTGTTCTTGCTGAGCGCCTCGAGCTCGCGCTGTTGTGCTTCCTGTCGCGCGATGATCGCCTCTCGTTTCTTCTTCACCTCCTCTGGCGACAGCATCCGTCTCTTTACCTCCACATGTGGCCCTCTGAAAGGGCAAGTTAGCCAGATGTCCTCATCGCTCAACGGATGCACGTCTGAACTCACCCTTGCTCGCCGTCCACGGCAGGCCCATTCGACGGTCCAGCGGGCCTGCGTCAAGAGTTGAATCAACGTGAGCCGGATGGAATCAGGCTGCGCACTCACCCGTTCTCGCCCTCCGTCTTGTCGCCGTACATCCAACCCCGATCCCACTTCCCTTCCGTTTCTTGCCAGTAACGGAAGTAAGTTTCCATACGTTCCCGTCGCGCGCGCTCGACCCTGACGAGGGCGCGCACCTCGTTGGCACGTTTCCGGATCTTTGCCGCCCGGTCGCTCAGCTCGTCGATCTGGCTCAGAAGCTCCTGGTCCTTGTCGGATATTTGCTGCATGATTTTCACGCAGCGCTTCAGATCGTTGATGGTCGCCATCGGTGGTGTTCCCGACCGGGACGATATTGGTGTTGCGTAGTCTGGCTGCTCTTCGTCGGACATCTCTGACTCGGTCTCCGCGAAGAGATCTCTGTCGTAGCGAAGCGGGGCTGGCTGTGGGTGTGATGATGGCCCTGGTTCGGGGAGTTGGGTTTCTGTCAAGCCAGCATGGGGTCAGGTTCTGGGGTGGTACTCTCTGGGTGGTGAGCACTCACGTCGTGTGCTGGACTGGGCTGATGTATTTCCGACGGGTAGAGCGTGGAGTGGGGCTGGGCGGTTTCGTGGATCGGTTGGGCCTGGAACACTTTCCGACTCGTCAAGTTTCGTTCTCTTCCGTGATGGACCCTCTTCGTGGTCCTCGGCAGGTCTATTGTGGCCCGATGTCAGCATGTTGTTTACGGTCGCATCCAGGAACCCATGCTCACCGCTTCTTCTGCTGTGTCTGGCGGTCGAGGAGTTGTCGAATGATCGAATCGCTGCTTAGGTTAGCCTTGACGCCGTGATCCTGGTTGTTATCAGTACATGCGCTCGCGCCGAGGTATGAGGGTGCCCAAGCACCTACCTTTGCAACTTTCTGGAGCTGTGGTCGACGAAGCCCCCGGAGGTACGCTTCACTTATGTTTGAGTTGTCTGATGGGGCGGGTAGTGATGGGGCGACAGGTGTTGCTTTCGAAGTGGCGCTGGAGGCGATGGACTTGCCGTTGGACCTGGATCGGAGGTTCATGGTGTATGTTGTATGGCACAGTGTGGGAGTGAGGGCTTGGTGGGCAGGTGACTGGTCACTGAGCAGGTTTAATATAAAGTGTGTTGCCGGAGGGTTTGAAAAATTTCAAGCCCTCAGGCTTGCATATTTTATAGTAAACCTGGTCAGGTGGACAACGCAAGGACAATGCTGTCATCACCCACAAGTCCACTTTGGGACGTCAAAGCAAATCGGTATTTCTATTTGCATTTCTTGAGTTGGTCCTGATAACAAGTTCTGTGGCCGTGTTTCGTTCCTGCGTCATCGTGAAACCCATCGTCCTTGGAGCTTGAGGCTTGTCACCGTGTGTTCAGGACCTTGCTGTATCAGAGGTTCGTCTATCGAGGTCCCATGTTCCAGCAGTGAGACAGCACCTTGTCGAAATACTCCCACCAAAACGGTCGACAAAACGGTCTCGGCAGACGAGATGTCTCACTTTCCATTGTTTCCCCCCTTGGGCTTGTGGGCTCTGCTGCTCTTCGTTCACGCTTGCGTCGTGAGATTCACAGACTAGACCATCATACCGACTGTCGATTCCCCCCGTCTAGCTCTATAGAATTGTCTATCTTAGAAAGCCAGATGGTGAACGATATCAGCAGCATCGCCAGCCTCGTAGTTATCCTTGATCGGATCCTTTTTCGCCGCGTCGGAAGGTCCACCCGCCCAGCGCTGCCCACCGATCACTGTCTCTCCCAGAATTCTATGCCCACGCTTGTCGTTTTACCTGCTTATTTATATTTCTAGCGTCCGACGAAGTTGGAGGGGACGTGATGGCGTCTGCAGGACCCTCCTAGTGGCTCATATATGTCTCTCCCCTGCTGTCCACCACTATACCCCACGCCCCCTAATGCTGTCTCGCCTATGAGTACGCGCATCACCAATCGCTGGCGCGACTGCTGACCTCGGGCGTGTGTGGAAAGAGGAAAGGTGGAACCGAAATCATATTATTGTGCTTCGGATAGGTTGAGTAAGCACAAGTGTAACGACGCGCAAGACAGTGCACGACTTGTCATGTCCCGTAGCAGAAAAAAAGACCACCTGGGGTGAAAGTGTATGCGCGCACACGTACAGTACTTGTGCTCCAACGCGTTTCGATTCTATTATATTGGGTGTATCCTCGGTGCAAGCGCCTCCGCGTCGCCCGAGCTAGTATCCGACCACTGATACAGACGTGCTCTCAACGGCGCGGTGTCCTACACGTTATATAACAGTGCAGAGCGTTCTCGAGGTGAGGGAATCTGGTTTTCGTCGGGCCGGGTTCGTACAAGAAAGACGTTTCTGTTTGTGTCTCCTTTCGGAATTCGACCATGTTGCGGTGATTTTGGATGCAGGTGTTGGGAATGCATAAACAATTTAAACATTCTGACGGCTGACATGGTGTTCATGTCACCCACGGAGATGTAACTTGAAGGGAGGGGGGACTGAAGAAGCGAACACATAACGGGAATGGTGTACCTCATACGATGATGCCACCCATCGAGGTTCAAATTCGTCACTCGAGCGCAATGCAGATGAGACTGGGCAAGTCCTGCCATGGTAATTCATCTTGTTCGTCGAGCCAAGAGAGCCCGTCACGAAGCGGCACGTATATTCCAGCGCTCCTTTCGGCCGTTCGTGCATTGAGTCACTGGAACCTCTCCCTTTGCCGATCGTCCCCTAGCCTACATCAGGCTCCTTCACCACGCTCCGCACTATCTTCCACCCCCCCTCCGACATCGGTTACCTCGATCTGGACGCCGAGCCGTACTGCCGGTCTCATGCGTTGAGGAGTTTGGCCCACCAGCCGCCCTTGAACCAACAGGCGGGTCGACGCCGATTGAGGCGCACACGTGCTGAGAGACGCACGACGAAACCTGGGATCGCGGTGCGTCCTGACCAGACCAAACGAGCGATCACCGAAACACCGCAGCGGTGCCGTTGACTTTGACAAGGATGAGATAAAACGAGACGGTCGAGTCCGGGCAAGTCAGTTTGCTTGGCTTTTGCGATGCATGGCTGACGTAACCCACACGTGACGAATGTAAGCAACACGTACGGCGTGACTCCGAGATATGCAGTCGTCGCGTCTCAAGTCACTGAAGGCGAGCAGTAAACCGACATGATGCAGCCAACCCCAGCACTGTCGTCCCCTCCACGTCTATCTGAGGCATTGAATGAAGAAACAATATACCCAGCACCACCCCAGAACAGGGGGAGTGCCCCTTTTTCAGTCCTCGTCGGTCTCTTTGAGAAACTATCCACCGAACGCAAACCAGATCGTCGAAGGCGTCTCATTGGTGTGTGGTTCAGCGTACGTGACCTTCAGATCCCGCTTTTATCGATTTTGACTCTTGTGGCTTAGCATTGGAGGGTGCAAGTTGGCCACAACCTTTATCCCGTTCTCCGTCTCATGATCCCTCAGGCACGTCTTCAAATGTGCACGCATAGGAGGAAATCTCAAAATGTTCACAGAAAGATCGCGAGCGCGCAGTGTATGGCTTGAAGGAGAAGAACCTCGCCAAGACTTATATCAAGCTAATTCCACTTGGGACGAGAGACCCAGATGCAATTCGACTCATTAACTGGAAGAGACCCGTCGGGAAATATGTATCCATCTGCGTAACTGCCTGGTTGATCTTGGCTTACATGATGTCCAGTCAGGGTCTGGTGATTTCTCCAACGTGCTCTTCGAAATCGTGAGCAAGCGCTCCTCAATAGTCGAGGGGTCCCTGTCTGTTGAGGATCTGAATGGTATTCTTGATGAGCTGTCCACGAGCTCCGGTAAACAGTACGCGCATGTTTGGCCCCAGGAAGAAAATGTTGATGTTCGTACGCAGTGATATCCAGTCCAAGGTTCTCCAGCGCGTCTACAATCGTACAACCGCTGAAGAACAGAAATGGATCGTTCGCATCATCCTTAAAGGTATGGTTTGTTTTGCCTCCTGGACATCTCCCGGTGACAATGCGGTCTCAGATATGGTGATATCGGTCAAGGAATCAACTGTGCTCTCTGTATTTCACCCCGACGGAGAGGACTTGTTCAACACGTGCTCGGACCTGAAGAAGGTGGCATGGGAACTGTCTGATCCCTCACGCAGGCTCAATCCGGAGGTTCCTGGTTCCGAACCTTTCTAAGGGTCGTACTCACGCAATGCTAGGACAAAGCCATCCAGCTATTCCGAGCATTCGCACCTATGCTTTGTAGGCGGCCTCAACGCAAAATCGAAGAATCTATCAAAGAAATGCAGGGTCGTACGTTTGTGATAGAAGAAAAACTCGACGGAGAGCGCGTGCAACTACATAAGCGCGGTAACGAGTATTTCTATTCTTCGAGGTGGGGACGTAGCCTGTCAGCGCAGTCCATTTCTCAGGTGTGCTGTAGAAAAGGAAAGGACTACACCCACCTCTACGGAAAGCACGTTGAAGGAAAGGGTAGTCTGACACCGCATATTGACGCGGCATTTGATGATCGAGTTGAAGAGTGCGTGCCCACAATTGCAATTTATCGGGACTCATTGGGCTCTCAGAATCATACTGGATGGCGAAATGTTGGTTTGGGATCCCGTGTCGGAGCGGAATTTGCCGTTTGGGACTCTGAAGACTGCGGCACTTGGTGCGAGCTCAACGTACTTTATTTGGCAAACGTCTTATAGCGTCGTCATGTCCAGACAAATCTAAATTGGAGCACAACCCGAGACCATGTTGTAGGTGGTTCGACTTTTGAATTCAATTGACCCATACTTTCCCCTTTCTAGTTAAAGTATTTGATTTACTGTACCTCAACGGCATGTCTCTTCACAAGAAGTCTCTCAAGTTTCGGAAACGAAACCTACGAGCTTGCATTCAGGAAATCCCAGGGCGGATAGAATTCGTGGTCGAGTTTGAAGGCAAGACTGCCAAAGATGTAAGACAGAGAATGGACGAGGTCATGGCTGCAAGGGGAGAAGGTCTCATCCTGAAGCACCCGGACTCCGAATACACTCTCAACGGACGGACTAAGGACTGGATCAAGGTGAAGCCAGAATACATGGTATGTCTCTCGCCGAGCTTTGTCTATTTTGTTGATTGCCTTTTGTCAGGACGACTTGGGAGAAACTGTGGATGTGCTAGTTGTCGGTTGGTCTGGTGCAACGTACCGTTGAAACTTGCTGAGCAATGTCCAGCGGGAAATTACGGAACCAGAAAGCGGTCGGGTGGTGTTTCTACTCTAATATGTGCCGTGCTCGACGATAGACACACAGAGGACGACGAGCCCAGGTCAAAGATTCCGGTCGTTGGCCACCATGCACTTTTCGACTGACACCCTCCAGGTACAGGACCTTTGTACGCATTGGCTCAGGTTTGAGCTTCACAGACTATCTTTGGATACGCCAAAAGCCTTGGAAGGCATGGGATTCTAAAAACCCTCCGGAGTTCCTGCAGATTACGAAACGCGGACATGAAGACAAGGGGGACGTGTATATTGAACCTGCGGAGTATGGTTCTCACCTTATCTGCGTCGTTGTCTGACACGCTTGCAGTTCCTTCATACTGAGAGTGAAAGCTGCCGAAATAACCAGCACTGGTAATTCATTAACTCGGCGCGTTTTTGGTCCAGGTATTGATATCACCACAGACCAGTATCACCTTGGTTTTACGATGCGTTTTCCGCGAGCTTTAGCTATACGAGATGACTTGGGGATCGAAGATTGTATGACTGCCTCCGGTCTGTTATTTCCCTTTGTATGTATCTGCTACTGATTCAATCGCGTCAGCTGTTCTGGAGACTACGCGCATAGAGCGCAAGAGGAAGATGGGGAAAGACGCGAGGTACGCCCTCGGCCCCGTTCTGTTTGTCGATGATCATGACGTTGGTTACAGTTTCGACGACCGCAAGAAAAAAAGAAAAAAGACGGCAAAGAAGGTTGCTCGAGATCTTCTCCCAACACTCGCTGACAAACACCCCTCTCGTAGCCGATGGTCTTGCCGCAATATCAAGGTCCAAGTGTTGATTCAGTCCAAGTCGAGTCAGAGTTGTTCGAAGGCATGAAGTTCAGTGAGTACATGTCATCCATGCGGCCAACGAACCGAGCTTGAGGCGTTTGAAAGTGGTGTCCGCCGACCCAAAGTCGAAGACTGGCGAGCAAGACCGAAGGGAATTGATGAAATTGTACGAACCACTTTGCCGCGTTGTTGTATCACTCACGCGTGGGCAGGATCTATGCCAATGGAGGAAGGTGTGTCCAGGTGGTGACGTCCCAGCAAGTTGCAATGGTTGTTTACGGCGGGAATACGATGCGTATGTCGTTGCTTCTTTAGGGACACGTCACCCTGACGGATATCACAATAGCGTATGACATCAAGATGTTGGTCAATAAAGGCACACTTGACATCGTTCGGCCACAATGGATTTTGGACTGCGTTGCGAGGGATGAACTTGTTCCCCTGAAGAAGAGGTGCAGTCGCCGTAATGTTTGGTCCAGTTCAAGAAGTTCACAAGCATTATAGATACTTGTTCCATCCGTCGGCCGATCGACGAATTTCCGCTGAATACAACGAACCTGACAGCGAAGAAGATACAGAAGTGGGTGACGAACCACAGCGGCCATCTCCGGAGCGAGATGCCAGTCCCAAGGCTCCGACGAGTCCAGAAGTCATCGAAGTGAAGCCTGAGCCCGCAGAGGATACCGATCCAGCTCTTGCGGACTGGCTGCGTGTAGATGCTGGGCACGCGGCTACCGAGGACAGCGAGACAGAACCCGAGAGTGACGTCGACTCCCTGAACGACGATGTTGGCAGAGACATCGAAGAATGGATAGATGTGGGGTCAAATGGCAGCGAGACCCTCGAATCGTTCCGAGAATTGGTAAGCTTTTCATGCCTACTCCCACAGGAAGCACTTCACCAGGATTGAAACGAGCAGTCTGTACCCGAAGGAAAAGCGCAAATGCAGGTGAGGTCATTACCTGCTGTGTGGTCTCGTCATTGATGGTGGGCAGCAGTCCGAAGATGTTGTCATGGGCGAAGGTTCGGAGCGCGAGTACGATACGAACCTCATATTCAAGCATTTGTGCGCCGGTCGTGATCCCTACTTTCGTGCACCGAGCTCACTGAATGCGTTATGTTTACAGGTACTTTTACATTGATACCCCAGGGAATGCACGCGAGAATGAGATGACTGTGAATACGAAATATGCGAAAGAGATTTCCGATCAGTTGCGTCGTCGATTTTCCGTCGGAACGAATTGGGCACTCACATCAATACAAGCCTTCTCAAGGTCTCTCGGAGCATTGAAGAAAGCGGAGGAAGAGTTGTCGGTCTCGACGACCCCAAGCTAACTCATGTCGTTCTTGACAAGCGGGACGTGTCTCGCAGGATGGCGCTCATCCAACGCACCTCAAAGTAACACGCCCTTCCTTTGTGGGCCACTCAGACTGACGATGTCGCAGGCCTAAACGTCGTCGGCTCATTATATCAGACTATATACAGGCGTGTTTGGATGAAGAGACTTTGCTTGACGAGGAGGGTGCGTCAAACCTACTACCTGTTCCTGAAAACAAGGTCTCACGCGCGCACGATTGATTCTAATAATCAGAGTTTGCACCTTGACCGAAAAGACCACGCTCATAAACGTATACATCTTTTGATCGTGTCCCTATGGATCGTGTTCCAGTGTACAGGTGGTCTGGTAGCACAGTTGAATGAAGCGTAGCCAGCAGGGGATTACGCAGACATGTTCGCAAAGTTCTTTTCCGGCAGAGAAACTGTGGGAAGCGATACGCAGTTCGGAACGTCTGTCATCAACTTGGTTTCCTACATGTTGCACTATACCATTGACGTACCAGGCCAACGGCGTCATCTACAACCGCAGAACGATCGTCCACAACAGGCAGGTCGTCCGAAGATATGGCTGTCGAATGAAAGTAATTACCGCGGCATGAGATATTACGCTGCACCTTGGATGAACCACCGCGAATGGGGAGACCACGTCCGGCCGAGAATGATCCGGGCAGCTACGAACTTGAGCAAGCGAGGAGCCTGTGAGCCATAATCCGATGGGTGATGGTTGGTGTGCGTCAGACTCGCTAAGATGCTGTTTGGCGACCGTATCCTCAGCACCGTCGACGCTCGCATTCAGAGTATCGAACTCTGGGAAGAGCCTGACGGGAAGAGCCCGAGTCTTTCGCTCCCGTCAGGACAGGACCCGCCATTCTAACTAGATGTCCCAATGAAGCAAGGTGAGGCTCACCGAATCATCCAAGTCCACCTGTCCTGTTCCATGGGTCTTGGCGGGGTCGTCGCCGTGGTCCTGGTAGGCACTCTTGTCGATGCGTGCTGTGGGTAGGCTACTAGTTATGTGCGAGACGGGGAGGTACGAGTGACTGGACAACGCACCTGGCGCGGACTTGAAAGTTTTCGAGCGGGTCGCGTTCGTGCATGCCTCGAAGCCTGCGTTACGCACGTCCGCCGGGTGTAGCAATTGTCGACGATGTCAGTGTTCTCATTTTTGGTAGCGGCGCTCGGAGAAGTCACGAGTTCGATTTCTGGTCGTCACACCAAGTACTTGCCTGAACGCCTTGTGCTGCTTACAGGTGCTTCAATGCTCGGACTGCTTCGCAAGATCATCCCAGGTAGTTTGAAGCAAGCGTTATAAGTAATCTGTAGATTTACCAAAGTACCCAACACCACGTCGGCAACCCCGACATCGTACACAACAGCGTTTCGACCACATGAAAACAATGGGTATATTCGGGCGCTTCGAAAAAAACGTCTTTCCTCGCTTCTCACCTCCTCACCCAGTTCCCGAGCATATCTCACGCCCCATTCCAGCGTCCAAGCGAGTACCCGACCTTTACGAGCGTCTCGATCGCGCGATGATCGCCCTCGTCGTCCAACGGTGCAGAGCGTCGCACCAGATCCTGGTCAAACGTGATGAAATCGCGCGGAAAGATGGCCACGATAGTGCTTCCCCCGTATGCGAAATAGCCGAGCTCGTCCCCGCGACGCACGCTCGCGTTTTCCTACAAAAACAAGTGAATAAACAAAAGCCCACGTGTGTCCGGTAGCAACCGCCCGACGACGAACAAAAAGAAAGCGCGTCGGGAGACGAGTCAGCGCCAAACGCAACTCACCCTGGTGGTCCAGACGATACTTCCAACGAGCAGTGCGCCGATAGCAACAAAGGCGACCGGTTTTCCGGAGAGGGTGTGTCGCAAGATGAGAACGGAACGTTTGTTCCGGGTGAGGACATCCAGATTTTTCTGGTTGACCGCCTGAGGGTTCACTGAACGAGAAAAAAGGAGGCTACAGTTAGGCACCGTCAGATCATGGTACACACACTCGCTGACCAGTGTAGTATTGCCCTGGCACGTCCCTCGCTTTTCCCGTGACGGTCGCGTCGATAGGCGAGTGGAAGCGATGATAGTCTGATGGCGCAAGCCGGAAGATGGCGAGCGAGCCGCCGTTGAACTGGACGGACAGCGGGTCGGAAGGATCCAGGTCCAACAGCGACGGGATCGAAAACTCGTCGCCCTTGATCCAAAACCTGCATGCGAGACTGACGGTGGGGTAGACGACAAGTCGACAGTCGGCGGCGGAGCACAACCCGGCGGGGTCGTCTACGAACTCTACGGGCCGGGCGTCCGGCCTGAGCCTGCGGTAAAAGAACTCGTTGAAGGTGGCGTAGCTCTGGATGTCTGGGTTGAGAAGCTCGTCGAGGGAGAGCTTGTAGGTGCGGATGAACGACGGGATGTTCTTGACGCTCTCGGGGGAGTCATAGATCCGCCCCTCGCGGATGCTCTGTTCACGGAGGAGTTCCTCGACGCGCTTGCTGCCCTCGAGCAGCTTGGTCTGCTCTTTGCCGTGAAAGAGTAGATGCATGCCGAGGCGAGCGTAGATGGGCATGCTCTCGAAGAACTTTTCGCCCGTCTTCCTGTCGACGACAAAGTTTCCGACGTGGTACTTGTTGGCGAGGTTCTGGAGTTTGGGGACGAATTTGTGCAGGATGGGGTGATGGCTGTGGGCTGCTCCATGAATGCCCTGTTCGACGTCGCCGCCGCCCTTGGACGGGTCGGCGTTCTCGACGAGGTACGCAAAGCCTTGGGCGACGTCGTCAGCATTGACGTCGTCTAGAGCAGGCTGCGCGCTGGTCTCTTCGACGGGCTTGGTGATATGGCGGAGGTGGAGACGCATGACGGGTGCTCTGATGCTGCGGGCTTGATCATCCTGGCATCGCTTATCACTGGAACGACTAGTGGGTGTCTACACAGCCACACAAGTGCCTTGCACGCACATCATCGCCTCGACCCAATCCACAGGGCCTGCAGTAAGGCATCGGTTTCTGTGTGCAGTGTCGAATTTCGAGTGCCGATGATTCGATGCACGGGGAGGCAGCCATCAACATGTAATTTGGCGAACGAATCACCAGCGCTCGCCTTTGCTGATCGACTTGCCATCAGACTGATCTTCACGAGCTGGCGGATCACAGTAGATTGAACTGCGGAAACCGCGAAATTCTGTTCTGCATATGGGAAGCCACAAACATCTCGGCATCAGGGCCACTATACATTGTCGCCGCTGTCGACCGTTGCCCTCCACAGCCGTGATCTACAGGCTGTACACGAACCACGCACTGCGATCGCCGAGGCCCTCCGGCTCGTCTTCCTTCTTCATCCTCTGTCGCCTCTCCGCTTTTAAGCGATTCTCTCGCCGCAAGTACACCAAGTTGATGATGGAAAGGACGACCATGCCAGTGTACATGGCGATGAACGTGATCGTCGCTGTCGTGTAGCCGGGTGCAGAAGATAGATATCCAAGGAGCCAGGTAGCCAGGATGCCACCCACTTCGGCCAAGCTAGACATCCCAGCCACGGCGGTCGCACGTCGGGCGTGCGGCGCGCTGTTGTTCGAGATCCATGTGATCAGGGGTGGTTTCACGCAATTTATACCGATCATGGAGAAGAAAAGGGATGCATAACGGACGTGATTCGACGTGCTCGCTGGACGTGTGCAACACATTAGACAGACGGGCTTTTTCTAGAGGGCAGCTTCAACGCACCGTAAAACATGACGGTCCCGATCAATCCAATAAGAGAAAAGAATATCAGAGTGTATCCACGACACTGATAGCGGTCGGAGATAACACCCGAGACGAGTACGACTGCAAATCATCAACAGTTGCCGAAGAGTACGCTCCCAGGGTACGCACAAATAAAGGAAGAAGCAAATGGGGGAGCGCTCATGAGCTGAGCGCTATTGCCTTTGTATCCGAGGCTAACGACAACCGTCGGTTCGAAGCTACATCATGGGTGTCAGCGCTAGAAAGAATAAAATGGAGGTTGACTGCTTACTAAGCCAGACCAGACCTTATCGTACCTAATAGGAGTATCGTCAATCATGGAACTTGGGGTAGCATGTAATTACCGGAGAAAAAGAAGGTGATGGAAAGGAACCAAACGTGCGGGGACTTGGCCGCATTGATCACTTCACTCCAACTGAAGTTGTCCTTGAGCGCGTCCTCTGACACGGAACCACCACGTTTCAGGCTGGAAACGACATAAACTTTCTCTTCCTCTGTCAAGAAACGTGCCTTTTCTGGCGAGTGAGGAAGAAGGAAAAAAGAAACCACGCCAAAGAGAAAGGTAAATATGCCTTCCTGTCAAGGTTCATATCAGCTTGTTTCATGGGGCAGCCAGTGTACAATATACCAGAATAAATATCCAAGCCCACCCGGGTTTACCGCTCTTACTGCTGATCTCGTCGATGGCAGCAGCCAACAACCCAGAAAATGCACCACATAGCGTTGCCGTCCCGTGGAGAATGGAGACCCTAGGACGAACATCATATAATGCACTGTGAGACTGACCCCATGCATACCGCATTTGTAGCGTCTTTCGTGGATAAAAGGACGAAAGATATAAGACGATTCCAGGAAAAATACCGCCTGTAACGAAAATGAATCGAAGGGGATGGTGTAACACCATACACGAACCTTCAACCATTCCTAGGAAAAATCGACAGGCTAGCAACCCGGAGGGGTTCTTGACAAGTCCTTCGCTTCATAGGTACAGCTATCCGGGATCTGGATAGTGTGATAATTGCCCACCTTGTGTGGCCGAAACTATGCCCCACGATGCGGCCATAGTAGGAAGCATGACGTCAGGTCCTACACGCTGTGGTGTTGAAAACCATGAGTAGTGACATTATCAGTCGGGATGTAGCCTACCTTCAAGAGCAAGGTGGCCGGAAATTGGGCAGCGATGTAAGAACTAGTGTACGATCAATCAACGTTGATAGCCAAGACGTGTGTACTTGCACGAATGTTGCCGTCAAAGCTATAGTGTACTGCGAGTTGATGAGTTAGGAAACATTATCTACACAGTTGGACGCACCTGATAATCTGACATTCCTAGTGACGGCTGCAAACCAGCCACACGCGCGTTCGCGATGTTGGCCCGGTTCTAGAGAGCATCTATGCTTTGAGTACACCGGGGATCAAACAGAGCCCAAGGACCAACCACCACCGCAAGCACAAAGAAGCTAGTGGATAGCGGAAGTACCCATCTATCGAGCTTCTTCCAGACGACGCTATCTAGCGCGGCGTGCTCGGCCGGCAGCGATCCACCTTCTTTGAGCTCATCGAGGCTTATATCCTGTGGAGTATGGAGCGACATTGGCTTGATGGTCAAAAGTTGGCGCGGGAAGACGGTCAGAAAAATGCTAATCGTCGTAGTATTTATACACTCACTATATCTTCAGAAAATGGACAACGATGATAAGTGACCTCGAAACGAGAAGCCGCACGAAATCCGGCGATTCTGCACTTCGCGAGCACTGTTCTGTGATAAGAATCAACTTTAGGGGAGCTTACATGTTCGTGGGCCTGTGAGAGTATTCACAACCGTTACACGGTCGCTCCTTTACAACCCCCTTCCGGGTTTCACCATACTGAGATCTCACTGATCACACCAAAATATATTGATCAGCACAGTACACGCTGAAACAGGGGGTGATAGTGCGGTCAAAAGAGAAAGAACCGCCAACCGGAATCTGTCTGAGGTTACGCGATGGTAGTTTCCGGAAACGACTGGAACGCGTGTCACTGCAAGAATTAATGCTTAATGGAGGCCACATTCAAACGGAATGAGTAAGACTCCGAGGAGTTGTGCATGTACAAAAATACCACTTACGTCTGCAGCGGACCTAACCATGGCATCTTTATTATATATTCCGCTCAGGTATAGACTACTGTGTAAGAACCATTGAGACAGAAAAAGGATTCAAAAGAAACTTACTGCGGCAACTTGTACCGGTGGTACTGAATTTCGGCTCATGAACGAGGTTCAAACTCAGAGTCGCTGCACCACGTTAAGGGACGGGCTGGTGAGTTGGAGTTATCAGAGTTAGGTGAAGGCACTGTTGCCTCGGGTTACTGGTCATCAGCGTCTTCTAAACTCCGTACAGGCGAGTGATCTCTACTGGGGTGCTGAATTGTCGGTAAGCGTACGTTTCCTCGGGCAACCGTGAAACCTTCTCAATTTACTCTTGATTGGTTATTGAGATGCTGCACCTGTGCAACCATCCGAGATCAAGTAATCGAGCACTTATCATGTTTGGTCGTAGAGCAGTGTTTGTCAAGCCGACAGAAATCGTCGTCGAGCAAAACCCTATCGATGGTCTTCTTGGCGTCTTGTCCAGATTACCGGATCTAGCCACATTGTAGAAATGTACAAAAGCATCTAGGTTGCGCTACCGTCCGGGCAGCGCGGCTGCATTTCAGTCGCAATCAAACCCAAGGGATGAATCGACGCACGTCAGGAGCTCGGCGATGAGCCAAGTTCTGGATCACAGATTTATACATACCGTCACCTGTTGTCCATTCTCGCTTGTCAATTCGACTTGCGAGCGTTGCCGCTATCATCGCAAATGGATCCGCGATGGTGTCGGTTCACAGAAGTAATGAAATGTCACGGTTGGAACGTGTCCAGGATATCGCGTAGCGCTGCTCGAGGTGGCTCGTGAATAAGTCCGTTCATGGAGGGATCGCGCTCGTCGTGACGCGATTTCTGGCATACAATGCGGACGAACCATCTCCTGGGACGCGTGTCAATTTCCAGTGGTTGGGCACCTAGAATGACGGACGCCACACGCTCTTTCGAATCGTTCAGCGCAATCGTTGCTCTCGTCGGACCCCTAATGCGCACCCACAGAGTCCTTGCTGCGGTAGTCTCCAAGTGCATCACATCTCTACCCGCCGCCGTCACCTTCTACTTCTGTTTTGTTGTGGGATTGGCGATCCTCCGTGATGCCGCCGCCGCCGACAACTGCTTAGATAACTTTGCGGGCGAGGCACGCTATACGGATGGTGTTTTCAATGCGGTGGAGGAAGGTGACGGCCTGCTGGGTGGGGTAATGGACCACTGGGTGGAGTTAGTGGCATACCTGACTGGAATCGTCTGTTGGCACCGGGTGGTGGCACCTAGCATCAACAGCTCGTCGATACCCTCGAATGTTCACTGTATTTAGAACAGTTCGCCCATTTTTCCGACAGAGGGTATTAAAAAAGAGTTCGGCATAGCATAGCAAAGAAAGGAGATATAATCTCCGATTCACAACGCGAAGGTCTGCTCAAAGACAAGTCGACACGTAGGACACACTTCAAATTCACAGTACATCGGTTGGCAAGTATGATTATACTGTAGCCGCAGACTAGCTCAACTATGTACTACCGATGCTTCCTCCCGTCTTGAAAACATCTGACGGGTTTGCGGTAGCTCCGAACATTCAAGCGGAGGTTAAACTTCCGTGCTGTCACGATGTGTACATGTAAACTTCATCATTCGTAGTGCGTGCACGACTTCCAGCTGGTTCGCCTACAATACAGTTTGGAATTTTTCTCTTGTCAACATTTTATTCCCCTTTTCGCAAAGTAGGAAGGTAAGTCGCCGAGTCTTGACATGTTGAATTATAAGACTGCGCCAGGGTCACCCTGGAGGGGCCGGAGATGGAGGGGGCGGTTGACGTCCATGTTGTGCGCAAGATGCAATCGCGCAAGTTGCACCCCGTCTCGGGTCAAGAAACATTCAGGATCAGCTTAATTTGGATTCAAGACGCCAAGCAATGCATTTGGAGAATGTCCCGTCACCACTGCTGAATATATTCCCCACCAGATCCATGGTGAAGGGAAACAAGCACTAAGTCGCCATCTTGGGAGCATATCTGGAGTCGGGGGATGCGAGGATGGTCCAACACTTGGACAGGTATCACTGTGTGCTATAATTGCTGGAGATCACTACTCCTCTGCAGTTCGGTCGACACTCAAGTACTCACCTTCTGCACCCACTTGCAGACGCGAAAACGGGCATCATAGTGACGCGGTCGCTCCCATTGCTAAAACATGGAATCAGTTTATGCGAGCGACTCACGACCTCTTTTGCCCGTGGTCTATTGGAAAGCGCTCGAAACGCGTGTCATGCACGTGTCCAGGCAGTTCCCGACTCCCTGTGCTAACCGAATCGCTCGCTTGGCGGGTCCAGTTTGGCTTCCCACGTAATGGTTTCCCGTCCATCAGTGGATCGATACCCTGAATGTTAAAGGGCACCCTCTTCAGTCGTGGATGACCGTGGGTTACCGCCACTCTTTCCAGAGAATGAGACCTCACCTCTGACGAGGACAGACTTGCGCTCGAGGGTCCGCCTCTCAGCCCATCACACGAACCGCCCCCCGTGCCTCCTTGCACAACACCCATGGACAAGCAGGTGTTGTAGTTCGTCACTTCACTTCGTTATCCGTCCACCGCGCGGTTTCACGGCAGCGGGGTCGAAGACGAGCGTGTATCGGTCCGATTACTACGCGGGTCCAAGAGGACGTAGACTCGGGGACTCGTTCCGAACGTGCATACACATTATACTGAAGTCACGTATCATCCAACATCAGGACGCCGTTTACGACCTGCTGACGGCGGGTCCGCCGATCGGGTTCGAGCGACGTTACGCTTTGCCCGTCTGCCGCCGCGAGGGCTTGCTTGTTACCAGGGCAGGTCTTGACCGTCGCGGTGGGCCCGGGACTCGGGGGGATTGTGCGGAAGGTGGCCTACGCAACCAGGAACACGCCTCGCTCGAGCGAGGTAGGACGGTTACTTCGCAGGGTGCTCGATACCGATTCGAAGCGCATTGCCCGCCGCTCTTTTCGCTCTCTTTCCTTTTTCACAGGCACGGCGAGGTTTTGGACGCCTGAGAGAATTTTCTGTCCCGCGTGACTCTCCTGGAACTTTACGGAAGTGCGGGTTCATCTCCGCCCGGTTCAAGGACTGAAGGAAGAAAGAAAAGAATATGAATTAAGTTTTGCTTTACTTCTCTTAAGTAGGGTCCATGTGGCCCAAGAACTCTCCACGCGGCTTTTGGGTCACTAACGTACTCAGGTAAACACAAACATGAGTTCATTCTCAATAAAAGCAGTAACAACAATACAGCATAATTCCGATTCAAAGCATCTGTTACAAAACTTGAAGAGCGCGTCCGATCCACTCCGTTATACGACATCAACAACTCAGAGACACATAGCAACACAGAAGCAAGTGCGACGGAACTTAAAATGTCTGGACAGAAGCATGAGATCAAATGGACACTGAAAAAGAAATAAGCTGCAGTCCATGAGGCGTTGAAGCCCGAAGAACACTTACTGCGATATTTGTTTCAGAACGATCAGGCGTCCTCAGTATGGTGGCCCTTGTGGTGATGATGCCTGTGCTCCTCCTCGTCGACGTCGCGCGCGTGGTGGCCCTTATGGTGATGATGTCTGTGCTCTTCTTCGTCAACGTCGCGCGCGTGATGTCCCTTATGATGGTGCCTGTGCTCTTCCTCGTCGACATCGCGCGCGTGATGTCCCTTGTGGTGGTGCCTGTGCTCCTCCTCGTCAACGTCGCGCGCGTGGTGGCCCTTGTGGTGATGATGCCTGTGCTCCTCCTCGTCAACGTCGCGCGCGTGGTGGCCCTTGTGGTGATGATGCCTGTGCTCCTCCTCGTCGACGTCACGCGTGTGGTGGCCCGGGTGGTGGCCCGGGTGGTGATGATGCTCTTCCTCGCTGGCGTCGCTAGTGTCGCGACGGAGGGCGTCGGGGGCGAGGCCTGCGAGAGCGCTGCGCTGCTCCAAGTGGAGGCCTACGGCGGTGTCGCGAACAGCGATGTCTGGGATGACCACCGCAGTGGTGACAGCGAGGAAGGTGAATGCGAGCAGAGATTTGGAGAAGCGCATGATGAACAGAGATTGGGTGTGCTTAGATGCAAAGTCAGAGAGAACAGTAGAAGGGGGTTGTCGACTGATTGCCCTACCGATCTGGATGGCACGCCCGCCCCTTTATACAGCGCAGGTATGCTGGAGCAAGTCGGGTTGTCCCCACCAAAAATACCTGCGACGCTTTGATGGTACCCAGATGGAATCCGCAGCAGGATCACAAGGCGGTTTCGACTCGAGCGAGTGACCCTTTGGGTGCCTTGAGAAGCAAACGGAAGACATTTGTGGCAACGTTTCCGATCGAATTTTCTTGGTTTGATGTTGTCCACATAATGGGTTGGTCAACCCGATGGCGGTCGCGTTCAAAAGATAATTTTAGAATGACTGTCAATTTTCAGACGGGAGAGGTGATGACATGAAAAGTGAGGTCGTAATCAGCAACCACTTTCCCAAGCAATGGAAATCATGAGGATGGGGGAAGGAGCCGCACCTTGTACATCATGCAGGCGGCCCACGCGCCAACAAGCCTGACCGCACCGTGAGAGATCGAAATAACAAGGTCCGCATCGATCGAAAGAAGACCGTGCACCTCAAACCTGATACATGGCCCAAGGGTCATGCAATCACCATATGAGCATTTTACCCTTTATCATAACTTCAGGCAGTCCGCGGGTTTCGATTATCGCTTCAAAGAAAACGGCGGCGGTCGTTGGATGGCTGAGCGAGTTGTACCAGCAAAGTAGCGTGACAGCGCCGATCTGCGCCTGATTAGGAAGCTCCACGTGACTAGATGTAGCCACGACGAAGGTTCAAAAGGTTCGATCGCCTCCCACAGCACTTCTGGTCAACCCACGCACGTCGGCAAGTCTGACGGGCTCAAAAATCAGTCGAGTATCAGCGTGTCAGCTATCATGCGATACAGAATACACGCGCATCACGGCAGGCTGGCCATACGCCCCATCGTTCAAATTTAGTTCCGATTGACGTAACTTTGGGCAAATACCGAATGCTTTTGTTTACAACGCCCACCATAGAACTCACCGCCGTCTGAAAAAAATTTGTCCAAAAAACAGCCACACCTAACAGGCATCACCAATCACGATCGTGTTACCAGGGGCATCATGTGCTCTCCATCAGAAAGCGAGGAAAGAACTAGTGATATTTGGCATGCGATGGAAAGCCGGTGAACTTTGACCCGACGGATGGACCAAGGTGTAGTTTAGGACCCCAACCACATCTCATTGGGAGGTACGCTACAAGCTTTTTTTTTTTGAAACCTGAAGACACATCCTCAAACGTTTCTGACTCTTATGCGGCAGGTGTTCTCACGCGACGGGGTCAGCACGTCATATGTTTGACGGGTCACGACGCAGTAAGCTGCCTATTAATAAGTAGACTCTACCGGGTATCGGTGTATTCACCCTGCGAGCCAGCTCAAGGCCGCGCTGTACGCCCGAACAGGGTGATAGATCGGTACGTCCTATATTTACTATTCCGAGGACGTAACACTTTTTGTTCTGGTCCAAGCACAATCTTTGATTGTTCCGCAGGAAAGAAGATCTTCCGTCCTGAATAGCGTTGGTCGCTGTGCTTCAGGATAATAATAGACTACTTTGACCACAGTCGCCTGTCTGGCCAATCCCCAACAGGGCTTCCACTTCTTAACCGTACGACGACACTCGCATGTATATATCAACCAGTGTGTCCAGGGACAAGCACCATCACCCGTTGGCTTCAAGCAACTAATTTCCGCACACTTTCCGTCTCTGTTCCTCTCAGTAGAGTCATATGGCCATGGCAAACAAAGCAAGGTCCGCAGCCTCATTTGCGCTCGCCCTCCCATCACCTAATACTCCCAAACCTGGCGACTGCTACCGAGATGATGACTTGTTAAATATAACTTGATCCGTGGGGGGAAAGGACGGACGAGCGTCGCGGTCTCGCACGTCGTCTCAGGTCGCGAAAAGGGCAAATATGAGCGGGTAGTCACTCGTACGAGGGGGCTGTACCCGTCGGGGAACGACAACGCCACCCTTTGGGGAGTGAGGTGTTTCAGGGAGTGAGACGCGCTGCAAGGGGTGGTGCGTGCATCGGCCGAATCTATCGATGGAGCTAGAGGGGCAACGATGCAAGTTACAAACCAGTTGGCTTATTGCTTGCGGGCGGTGAGGGGGGTTCAAGCGTCTGTTCTTCGACACCCCAGCTGTGGGCACTTGAATTCCAACCGAGGGATTCCCGAGCTGGTGAACAACAAACATTACGGATGCGGCTAGACACAGCGAGCTCACGCTCGGAGCACAACGGAGTGCCGCCAACCTCCTTACTAGTCACAGAAATGTCACAGGAGTGGTCACACAAGCCTTTCCACTGACGAGCGCTGCTAATCAAGGCGTTGGATGAAAAGATGTCGGCGCACAAGTGCATTCACATTGAACCAAGGTCGTAGGCGATGGTGTAGTTTGTGATACGCCATGGGTAGCGGAACATGCTGAATCGAGTTTTCACAAAACTAATGACTCTACACAAAATGCCCACTATTTACATGCACATATCACCCATAAATTACTTCCTCAAACGTGGACGAAAAAGCTTGAAGCAGAACAATGAACAAGACTGTTGAACGCGCACGCCCAACATTCTGCCGCCGATGGCGATCAGTGCCAAAAGCTGAGTTCGAAGTAAGTACAACTCCGACCATGCTTAAGTAAGACGCGCTACCAGCCACGTGCCGCCTAATATCCATGATGTACCATGTCTGGGTGAAGCGTTTCGACTTGCTCTGACCACCGCAATGGGCGCACTCAAATCCTGGCTGCGCGAGTCTTTCCCTCCCAAGTCGACCTTCAACACGAATGACATCCCTGACCTCACGGGAAAAGTCATCATCGTCACCGGCGCGAGCACTGGAATCGGGAAAGAGACAGCGAGGGTGAGTCTTATCAGACGCCGACAGCGTGTGCCGTCGCCCTGAGCGCGCCCCCGCCACCTGGCCAGGTTCTCCTCGCCCACGGTGCGCGAGTATACATCGCCGCACGAAACCAAGTACAGGCGGAGGAGGCGATCCGTCAGCTGAAGCAGGAAACAGGCAACGAGGCTATCTTCTTGAACCTCGATTTGGCGGACCTCAAGGTCGTCAAGACGGCCGTAGAGACGTTTTTGAGGTCCGTGGCAACCCCGAACGACGCATCCCGACACTGAATTGGTAGCTGTGACAGTAAAGAGACGCAGCTCCACGTACTCTTCAACAATGCGTGCGTACGCCGGTCGAGATGATGTTTTACCACTGACCGCTGGCTCTTGCAGCGGCGTCATGGTTCCTCCGGTCGAACGAATCACGGCAGATGGGTACGACCTCCAGTTCGGAACGAACGTCTTAGGTGTGCCGTTATCTATATCTCACCCCGGGACATCTCACCCACCAGTCGCACTCCATACAGGCCCCTTTTACTTTACCCAGCTTCTCCTGCCGACACTGATCGCCACGGCCAAGACGACCTCGGATGGCAAGGCACGGATCGTGACCACGTCCTCGTCCGGTCATATGTTTGGCCGCCTTGACTTTGACACATTCAAAGACTCCCCAGAGCGACGTAAACTCGACTCGGGCGTGCTCTACACACAGAGCAAGTTTGTACGTCCCAACTGATGTGCTGAGCTAGTGGTGAACGTATGCACACAACAGGCAAACGTAGTGGTGGCGCTGGAGCTCGCACGGCGGTATGCCGATCAGGGTATCGTGTCCACCTCGCTCAATCCGGGAAACATCAAATCGGACCTCCAGCGGCATGTCTCCTGGGTTGTAGGCTTCCTCCTCGTACGTCTGCTCGCTTTGCTTAGCGTCGACTGAGGGCATGACGCGATTTCGAACAGAATCTCTTTCTGTTGTATAGTGTGTCGTTTGGCGCATTGACGCAGCTGTACGCCGGGACGATGCCCGAGGCGGTGGAGCTCAACGGTAAAGTCAGTACCGCTGGCATACGTTGCACATCCGCACGGATACTGAATCATCGTTCCAGTACCTCATTCCTTGGGCACGGGTTGGCACACCCATTCCTGAAACACGGGACCCCGAGCTCGGAAAGAAGCTCTGGGAGTGGTTGGAAGAGCAAGTCAAGCACGTATGAGCGACCATGTTGAATGGATCACGGATGGCGTGGGCTAGGACGCGTTCTATTAGTGTAGCACTGAACGGTATGACAAGATCCGAATACATGGTGGTCAGGGAAAGACAAGCTGCAAAACACGATCCCGGAATCTGGGCGGAAATGGGACGATTGTTTGAATCCTCAACTGTCGTCTGTATGATTCGGGTGTGGATGTGACGAGCTTCCTGCTTGGTGCTGCGGAAACGAGAAGACGAACGTGAGTATCGCCAAAGAGACACCGAAACAAAGGGCATGCAAGGGAGGACGACGAGGGGGACGGCAAAGGGAGAGAACCACGAAACGAGCACCCCCACCTGCCTCAGCTTCGCCAAATGTATCTTGAGCGTCTCCGCATAGTTTTCGAACCCGAGCGTGGCCATCGCATACAGGATGTCCTCCCCCCCGATCGTCTTGCGCTTCTCCATGTGACACTTTTCGGCCGCCTCCGAGGTGATGAAGCTGATGAACTCGGACACGCACTCTTGCACGCACTCCTTGGCGTCTTTGGCGATCTTGGCGGTCGAGGGCACGGACTGTTTCATGATCCGGGCGACGTTGGCGATCTGTGGGCGTGTTTTTTTTTCGTGGTCTGGTGAGTGGGGGGTATGCGGGCACGAGCAGCGAGGCGCACGGGGAGGAAGCGGTCCTGTTCTCTGTACTCTCCCACCTCTTGCTCGGTGATCGGTGTAGGCGGGGGCGCCTGGGGTGGGGTCGCCTCGTGTGCATCGCTTGCGCCGTCTTCGGGGTGAGGTGCGAGCGTGGGCTGGATGTCCGCCATGGTGTCAACCGACCTGGACAGCGGGTGGTGGTAGCAATGATGATATGGTGGTGGCCGTGACGGAGATGATGGTGGTTCGGACGTGGGCGAGGCTCAACACTCGCAGGTGGACATGGTCGACTGGTGTGCACATAAAAGCAACAGGCGTACGACTATCTACGACGCGTAACGACGGACGGAAGCTTTCCGCGGTGCAACCGGCGATATGAAACAGCGTTGATTGGCCAAAAATCGCCTATTTATGTATTCAGCGTTCATTCTTCCTCATCCGACCAGGGTCCCAACGGGATGGGGTGTCGCGTTTCTGTACGCCCAAACTAGCAAAAGTAAAACGTGTCGTGTCATACGAATACGGCAACGTGGATTTTGGGCGCTTTCCATCGCCTCACCTTGGACATCTGCGCACGGCGGTCGCGCAAGCTCATTGACTTCGCTTCAGGATTGAGGTCAAGTGGAGGTCGGGAAATCTGCACAAGTTCGACTCGGGAAGCATCAGCCATGCACCGTTGCGCCACATTTGTGCTCAGATTGCCACGAGTCCCAAGTCGGCCGGATGAAGGTGGAGTTGACAGCGGAGAAGAACGAATAGAAAAGACGTCGGTCAAGTTCGGTTCCAAAACTTTCTCAGTCTTGGCCGCCTTCGAGAGGACAGGGGCGTCCTGATGCGATGGTCCAGCTGTGTTCAGTAACCCCACCGCAGGCTCGTCGGTAACCAAAGGCACGTCGTGTGATGCTACAGAGTGTCTTTGAGCGACCGTTGCTTCTTGTAGATCAGTGCACGTGTGCTCGAGGGGCTGACAGAGCGATCGCGAGACCAGAGCTGGGATAGCTGAAGGGTCACCAGCGGCTCGAAAAGGTTTGAGAGAACGCGTATATTCATGCGACGCCGAGCTCGCGCGGCTAGTCGTGTGGTGCTGAACCCTCGAGGTACTGCTACCTGGAGGAGAGAGTACATCAGCAAGTGGCTGTCTGGGCGTACGAGGGGTCCGCAAAAGGGATGGTAAGTCGCCTGAATTCGTCAGAGGCACCGCAAGACGGGACGACCGTTGCGGCAACTGTGGGTTTCCCCTCTGATGCACCGTTCCTTCCATGCGGGCCCGTTTTCGGGAAAGGGGAGATACCCCCGGGTTGCGACCTGCCGAGGGCGAGGAAAGAGAGGTATTGGTTTCCTGGGGGCCAGGCGCGGATGCGTTCGACCGCTTGCGTTGCGAACCAGACATTGACTTGTTCGAGGAGTCTACCCGAGTCAAAGACCGTGTGTGTCCGCGCCCACGCACGAACTCGGAAACGAGCATTGATCGGACGTCCTCGATACCATTTGTCATCGTCGATACCGCATTTTCCGCCATATCAGACAGTGCAGTCCTGATCTGGTCAATTTGAGAAGGAATACCATGCACTATGGGCACCAGTGGCAAAATGGCGCTAATCAAGGTATTCTGCTGATCCTGGATGGACTGCATGACATGCGTGTGTGTCTGGAGGAGCTGTACAGAATCCGTCTATTCCCAACACACCGACGCCGTTGCATCATGCGTACGCACCGTTTGAAGTGCATCTATGCGCTTTTCTAACGCCTGCACGGACTTCTCCGTCGAGACCTGCGAGACGTGGAGAAGATCGAGCGCAGTCGCCTGCGCAGGCGTCCCGAGGTATGCTTTCATCTCCACCTGGCATTTGTGCACTTCCGACGCGTTGGCGACGCAAGGGAATCAAATAGTATGTGCACCGCACCTATCTCGAGTATCTCGGTGAGCACCTTGTCGCGCTCGACGTCGAGCAGCTTGTTTGCGTTTACGACCTGAGTTCTGCAGTCGTCGACGCGCTGCAAGAGGCCATCCAGTCGAGCAGAAAACTGTTCGAGGTTGGCTTGGGTGTCGTGGATGAGCATGCGCATGGACGTCCCCGTTTTGTCCTGGGGGGCGATGGAAGGGATCTGCAAGGACGAGTTGGCATCGGTCGTCGTCGCATCCTTGGGCAGGAGATGCGCCCAGAGCAGGTTGGTAGCCATGACAAGCGGAAGCAGATGGCGTGGAGATCCGAGAAGCCGCTAGCAGGTGGAGAACAGGCTGTGGAAAGATCGTTCGAAGCGGGCAATCACAGCAGCATGGCGCAGAGGAAGCGCGCGGGGCTCATAACCCCGAGGTCACTCGATCGAAACGAGTTGCTGCTAGTTATTTTGTGTGCCGTCGTTTGCTTCCGAGTGTGACTAATCGCCCCAAAGACCCCGACGGGCGACAATGAATGTGTTCTCTTCCACCGAGACAATCACTCGGTTGCTTCGCCATCAGGGAAGATGATGCTGAGTCCTAAAGCATCCCAAGATCATCGGATTCAAAGCGGAGCTTACTACTTGAGTAGCGCTTGGGCTCTCGCTCAGGCGAGTGGCCATGCCTACGTTGGTTGGCCTCGCTTCGATCAACAAAGGAGACATTTTTTAATTCATTCTTCGATGTTTCCGTGTTCCACTTTTGCCATCATCTGGAGGCGAGCACTCAGAACTGCCAATGACTTGGGCGAAATGGTTTGGCATGGATCGGGACCTCTCGGCTTCTCCCGAGGCCCTAGCGCGCTTTTGTGATGACTAATGCACAGCCGTCACATTTTCCTTCTCTCACCTCCACCACCATGTCTGAGCTCGACGCCGACCTCTATGGCGGCAAGTCCTCTTCACCTCTGCGTTTGCCTGTCTAAGTGTTCTCTCCTCAGATCTCTACGGAAACGATGAACCCGACTTCGCCTCTCCCGTCGAGTCCCACGAACCGAAGAGTGAAGATCCAAAAACAGAGTCCTCGACTCCAACACCATCAGCCCACCCCGCCAATGGTCGGCCCCCGGAGGCGCACAATTTCACTCTGAGTCCATCTCAAAAGGCATTACAGTCCGAGGAGTACGCCACAGGATCGACACATTCAAGTCCGTCGCAAAGTGCACCCCAGCAAATTCCCACGTATCAACAACCCTCGGACTATTCAGTGGACCTGTCGCACTCAGATCACTCTCACATGCCCGAGCGCAGCGTGCGGCCATCGGAAATGAAGGACGAAGGGTGAGTACCTGGATTCGTTGACTGATCATGGAAGGTGGACCGTCTGGGCTGCTGCGCTCGTCGGTACTGCTGGGATGTCGGCAAGTGAAAGTGTAGTCGGTCGATCGTGGTGTCGCCTAGCTACTGGGTAGTCGAGGATCTAGTCTAAACTAGGGTAACGACCCTAGGCCTAGAACACTACAACGCTGCAGAGACAGTAGTGTCCTCTCCATTTCCTCATTGTCATAACGTCTGGTGTGGGTTTACAGATAACTAATAGCAACTTTGCATGTTCCATGTCCATGATCATGTCATCATCCACGTCCACGTCTGCGTCTACGTCGCATCGTCGTTTTGTCAAACCGGGAATGATGTCCATAGCAAGATGTTCATAGGAGGGCTGAACTGGGATACAACCGATGGTACTTGTGTTGTCATTGATTCACGATGACAGAACAGTAGTACTAAAATTAGGATCCCTCCGTGGCAGAGTCGCTCAGGAACTACTTTTCGCAGTTCGGTAAAGTAGATGCATGTACGATCATGCGCGATGCAGCGGGCCGGTCACGGTGCTTCGCCTTCTTGACATTCGAAGATCCGGCGAGCGTCAACGCGGTGATGGTGCGGGAACACTTTCTGGATGGCAAGATTGTACGTACATTGGTGTATGGTGCTGGGTGGACGAGGATTTGCTCATGGGGATGGGTGTCAAGATCGATCCGAAGCGAGCGATACCTCGACAGGAACACCAACGGGCGACGAAACTGTTCATCGGAGGACTTGCGGGGAGCGTGACGTCGGAGTCGATGCGGGAATTCTTCTCGCAGTTTGGCAAGGTGATCGACTCGACGGTGATGCTCGACCGGGAGACAGGGCGGAGCAAGGGATTTGGGTTCGTGTCGTTCGAGGACACGAACGTGCAGCCGTTCCTCGGATTCGGGAACCTGCAGATCGATGGTAAACTGGTGAGTTTCGGATGCGCTGGGTTCAGGATGTGGTTGACGTGTGGCCCACAGATTGACGTGAAGTTGGCACAACCGCGATACCAACGAGACCACTTCCAGGAGGACGGCCCGGTACCCCAATTCACGAGTCCGCGCGCTGGTGGCGGCAACGGCATGGTAGCCAACCCTGGCAGTGGCGGTGGTGGCGGCGGTTTCAACGGACAGACGGGGGGTGGAGTGAATTTCCCTGGGGTGCAAGGAAACGTGGGTGGGATGGTGGGAAACCCGGGAGGGAACACGCCATTTGACCCGCAAGCATTGGCACAGCTGTACACGAGGATGTTCCAGATGGCTGGTGCGGGTGGCATGATGGGTGGGATGGGCATGAATCAGATGGTAGGCGGGATGGGTGGTGGGATGGGACCCGGTGGGTATGGTGGGGGTATGGGAGGCATGGGTAGGGGAATGGGAGGCGGCGGTGGGATGGGGGGTGCTGGTGGGGGTGCTGGTGGAGGACCCGGTGGTGGTGGGATGGGAGGCGGGATGGGTCGAGGGGGGCAGGGGATGATGCAAGGACCGCCGAGTGGACCGAGTGGACTGGGACCCAACGTTCCTCGTGGACCGAGAGGGGCCCAGGGAGGAGGGGGACCAGGTGGACAAGGAATGGGACCACAGCGTGCTGGGCAGCGGGGTCAGCACGGCTATCACCCGTATGCACGTTCGTGATCGCGTTCTTTTCTTCTTGTTTTCGATGCCGATCTCAAAAATCGTATGGCACACTTGTGCCAGCTGCGCGCATCCATGGGACGTGCCAAGTTATTGCTGTCCGTGGTTGTCATTTCCTTATAATAGCATCTTTGTTCTTTATGCCAACTTGTACGTATAGACAGTGGCTACTAAGTGACAGTAAATCTAGATTCTGTTTTATACGTGGCAGCGGATGGAGACATGCATAACCGCGTGAGTACCAACGTGTCGATGCGCAGCTTTACTCTTTCCCCAATTCAGTGAGAAACACCACCACGCACATATATAACTTTACTTCCACGCAGTACTAGCCCTTTCCGGGAGCCAGCGCCTTTTGATTATTCCAGCAACCCCGCCAACCATGCTTTATGCAGAGGAACTGGGTAGGCTTGATCTCAGGCTTGGGCCTCCCGAGGAGTAGGACAGAATTTTCTTGACACTGAAGAATCCATCGGTTTTTGTCGACACAGTCAACGGTGATGGCGAGCTGACATGGACTGTGGCCAGGTCAGTTCGTGGCGCAAGCATTACGCTCCAAATCAGTGCCACTTCCGATGGCTCCGTGTATGTGACTCTTTTATCAATGTCGCAGTGTTGCGCTTACCTCGTTGGATGCACGTACAGCAAATACGTGCCTTAGTATCAACCCTTCGATCGCGGATAGCAGGAATTCATTCAACATCCAAGCGACCGCAAAGACATCTTCAACGTCCACTGAATCTTACTTTTTCCTCTACTTGGGACACCGCGCTTCAAATTGGCGGTGCTTAGTACTGTGAGACCGACCCTTCTCTGCCGTGCTTGGTGAATCCAATACCGTTGAGCTGGGAGTTTCAGAGAGCCGGTGTTGCCCACGTGGTAAAGGTTTCGTGGCAACATTCGTCCAAGATACCCGGGAGCATCGGTGGGACGGTAAAGTAAGCCCTATGGCCTAGCGTATTGTGATAGCTCACTGCCACGTAGCTAAGGCAAGTTACGGCATTTGGACGTGCACTCACCAACGTATGCTGTCTCAACTGGTTATGGACGTTGATCCACACCTTGCAGGCGGAGGTCCGCAACCAGCACGGTGTATCGAGGGGCTCGAGTTCGTCAACGACCACACACGAGGGGAATATGGAAGAGGATGTAGCATCTGGATCGCTTTGCGGAGAAGATTTGCCCGGATTCACTCCCTAATGTAAGGAGATGTCCATGTTGGTCCGTTTTCGAAAACGACAGCACTAGGGCTAGGCAGGCGAGCCACATGCGTCTCCAGGCGGCTTCTTCACGCTCCTGTCATGCAAGCCGGCTTGGACGTTACTCTGGGCACGTGCGCTGGCCATCCCCATCCGTGATGCATTCCTAGTTCTTAAACACCATATTTCATGGAGCGGGGATGCAAGAGGAATGCTCGATGTGTACCGCCGTGCCGTGCAGCCGGGCTTTCGTGATTCGATGGATTTGACATGTTATTCATTCCCAACACACCCTCCGAGATTTTGCGCGACACGAACAGATTGACTAGTGATCGTCAACAGATTGTTTCCATCCTTGGCTAACCCATTGTTCAGCACGAGCTGAGATCCACCAGACGAGGTAATCTAGAAATGATCAGTGGTCGTGCGGCTCTTGAGGGTGAAGTGACTGGTGGTGGTGTCCTTGACGACGGTGAATTCCAGCAGAACTGGCCATCGGATGGTCAGCAGACTGGTACTTCGACACTGTCTTCTCGATTCGCCTTTCATCCCACTGGAGCATCGCTCGTCTCTACAGACTCGGGGGACTTAGCATTAATGCCCGTCTCGCCCGTGACGGTGAGATAGTAGCCCGTTGCTACACTGGTTACTGTGAATATCTGCTTGCCAGTGGGCCCTACATCGGGGATGCCAAGGCTTCTGGCTCTAGTAAAAAATATGCCGGATCGATCGAAAATCAGGAAAGTACACGAACTGCAAAAGAACGCTTCATAGTTCTGCCAACACAGGTATTTTCTCCGGTGTCTCGACGTGGTTCGCCCGCTATGCATGGGCGTACGGTCGCCACGTCTGACCGCCTTCGAATCCGACTTGAAGTGCGGTGACCCCCATGCCCGTTCTGCCGTGACCGTACCCGCAGTAGGCAAGCGTCCAATTTTTCCCCTGAAGAACCTGGTTGCCGCCTGAGCTGTTCGAGGGAGGGTGCAGTAAAGTCGGGGGTGCTCAAATGGAAGTAAGCGATCTTGGCATCGCACAGCCGTGCAAGCTCGTCGCGTCTGTACTCATACTGGTGGAAGCTGGGGATGCTGTCGACCATGATCTTGGTCGGGAAGTCGACGGACTGTTGGGTGGGTTTCTGAGTGGCGTCGTTATCGCCGTTGGGCTCCTGGAGAGCGGCTTGTTGTGGGGCGCAGAAGAACGATAGAGTATCTGTCCATTGGGGACAAATTAATTCACCTGAGCAAACTGCCAAGACCAACCAGCAGCGCGCGCCTCGGATGCGGACATGTGTGAGAGCGTGTTTGAGGGGGACAGGAATGAAAGATCATTTTGAAAGAGGAAGAGAAACGAGGTCTTCCACCTGCCCTGACTATCTGGAATCAGACGGCACTTGGGCTTGTCAAGGCTGCTTCAGAGAATGGCGCAGACAGCCTGGGGTGGGCTCGTGGCCTGCGGTGTTCACATGGGTTGTACAAGAAAGGATGTCATTCAGTAGACTTTTCACCCCCGGAAGCATTTGTCGCGCCACCACCACGAGTACCACAATTCCACGCCAAAAAAGGCCAAGAAATCTCAGACTGTTCCTTCTTGCAAAAGGCATATATTCTCATATAATGTAAAAGCATTTGAGACACATCTTCGCCCTCCATTACAATGTTGTTTTACTAATGTAAGATTC
>JBBPTT010000194.1:0-38960 GCA_038094175.1 Boletellus aff. lepidospora
AACAGGGGCGGGAATTCCTTCTGATTCGGCATCCGCGCTCCCTCCCCACGTAACTCGTCAAAGAACGGGTGCACCATCGCTTCCACGGCACTCAGCCGTGCTCCAGGCGTGTATTCGAGCAGCTTTGCGACCAAATCGATCGCTTCGGGTGCAGTGCGCGGCCGGAAGACCTGTGGATGCCGTCAGACACGACATGCGCCAGCGTCGTCCTCCGACGGACCTTGTTGAACGGATGTGGTTTGATCTGGGGGAACTTGTGCTCCATATAGTTGGGGTTCATCGTCTTGATTTGTTCTCGGGACGGCGTGCCAAGAACCTTGATGATTTCAACCAGCTGATCAATACCACTCTCGCCAGGGAAGAGTGGCTGACCCAACATCAGCTCCGCCATCACACAACCCGTCGACCATATGTCTGTCGGGGCCATCCATCAACCGACCGCTACCGCCATGTTGGCGACACTCACCGATATTTGTCGTATAGTTGGTAGCTCCAAAGATGAGCTCCGGTGCGCGGTAGTACCGCGAACAGATGTAGCTGACGTTGGGCTCCCCTGCCACGAGAATCTTTGCCGACCCAAAGTCACACAACTTCAACACCCCGGTAGCGGGGTTCAGGAGCAAGTTCTGAGGTTTGATGTCACGGTGGCAGATGCCGACCGAGTGGATGTAAGCGAGCGAGCGCAAGAGTTGATACATGTACAGTTTGATCTGGAGGGCAGGCATGGGTTGCTTCAGTTTGGAGTAGTGGCGACTAGCGCGGTACACAGTTTCGGGTACATATTCGAGCACAAGGTTGAGATACACCTCGTCCTTCTAAAATGGTGGTGAGTCGCCGGGGGTGGAACCGTGGTGTGTGAGTACGCCGACCTTGTCTCCGTTGGAGTAGAAAAAGGCCTTGAGGTCAACGACGTTTGGATGAGAGACGAGTCTCATGATCTGCAGCTCGCGGTTCTGTCGAGCAACACGAACACGGGTGAGCATGATACGTAATACAAGTACAAAAGAGGGAAAAACAGTGGCGAAAATTTTTGACAAACGAGAACGAAGAAGCACCTTGAAGCGCTTGTCCTGGAGGACTTTCTTGATAGCGACCTCCTCCGAGTCCTTGGACGAGTCTGGAAGGAGTTTTGCCTGGAACACGACACCGAAGGAGCCGTTCCCGATGACTTTGCAATTCGTGTAGGCGAGCTCGCGTTGCTCGCTAGTCCTTCCGTCTGAAGCGACGACTTTGACGACCCTGTGGGGGTCGTCGATGGCTAGTTGATTTACAAAGAAGTGAGCATGTGGATCCATTGGTGTGCGGCACGAGCGAGTGCAGGATGAGGGGAGAAGGAAACGGGTGGGAGATGACGGAAGAGCGAGAGCGGGTAAACCATATATGGATGTAGGGAGCGGGGGAGGGGAGGGGGTAACGAGGGAGGACAAGGGGAAGAAAACACTCACGTGACAGTTTGACACCGTTTATTGGAGCGTTGGAGGCCATCTGCGGAAGAAGGGGCGACGCGAGAGCAGATTCGGGTGGATCAGGACAGCGATGCGTGCGGGATGCGAGAGGGAACAGGAAGATGAGGGCGGTGGCGGGCGAGGGACGAGGGCGGGAGGAGGAGGGCTTGGGCTGGCAGACTGGCTGGGTGGGTGGGAAGGGCGCAAGGGACGAGACAGCAGCCAGGCAGGAGGCTCCGCACTGGACTGATCCCTGGGCCAAGGTCCTGTGACCAGAATGTGACCATCCCAAAGATGTACAAATACCTCTCCCGACGCGTGGCGGCCCTCCTCCACCACCTTCCCCGCCTCCCCGCGTCCGCCCGCCTCCCCGCCCGCGCTTCCCCTCGCCGTCCGACCAGCATGCCCCGTCCGGCTGCGTCGTGCGTCGTGTCTGCATCGCCTTGCGGCAACGAACATCACATCGCAGCGCACTAACGCCGCCACGCTGCTTCCATCAAAGCATCACCCTCTCCCGCACTCCCTTTCCCAGGCCCGCGACAGATACGCTATCAGGCTTGACTGCACCACATTTGAAATAGTATCGCCCGTTGCACGCTGATCAGCGACAAATATACCCTCGCCGCTACTCCGGTGCTGCTTCTCTGCTCTGGTCACCCCGCGTGTGCCACTTCCATCCCTTCCCCTCGCTCCCTGCCGTCCACGTGACCACTGGTGCTGACCAGCCCTTGCGCAATGCCGACCGCCGGGGCTGGTGGCGCCGGTATGCTTACCCTCATGAAATCAAACGCGACCTGCGCACGTCCCATACCCCACGCCTCGCTTGCTTGCCGAGCGATCTCGTCGATCACCGCAAAACGGGCATCGTGCCGATTTTTCAGTTGCCGTGGGGCAGAAAATCTATTGATGGCCAGCTCCGTCACGTCCCTCCAGCACGCAGGGCGACAGCTTACCGGACTCCAATATGGTTTAGCACCAGCCGCTCAGCCTCGACGCGCCTTGCAAATCGTCCCGCCATTCCCGGCGTCGAGTGCCCCTTTGCCATTGCATTCGCTCGAACCACCTCCTCCTTCCTGCGCGCCTGTGGGTCCACAGACGCCGGTATACATGCATCGGTGGCTTCGTGTATCAAAAGCGAGGGCGAGGGAGATTGGAGGAGAGGCTCGATGGCCGAAGCGTCACACGTATCCCCCAGAATCGCAAGTTTCCGATTAGGAAATCGTGGCTCCTTGATGATGTACCCAATGCATGGATCTAGATTTGCACAAGGGACCGTCACAGAGCTGGTAATGAGCCCGGACCAGACGTCGACACTCTGGGCATACGCTCACCCCGGTGGGATATTGGCCCCGCGTCCACCACGACTTCGCCAAGACGTCCACGCGCCATCGCGAATGCTTGCCAAAAACCCTGCTCGTCGCAAAACAAATCCAGGCCTGGGCATTCGCTAGCGTGGAGAAGTGCGGTGTCGCACGGTGTTCGTGGGCATCGAGGTGTAAGAAGCTCGTGTACTGCATAAGTGTCCGCTGTCCTAGTGTACGTCATCGTAAGGATGGAGCGGACAAAGGTGCGCAGGCCGGCTGGACCGTAAATGTCGATGCGAGGCGGCTCGATTCCAAACAAAACTCAGATGCGCTTGCGTTGTAAAGGTAAAGCACACACTGATTTTGTGGGAGGACAAGTCTCCGAGCCGTCCCCGGCAGCTGGTGGAGAGAGAATATGACGTAAAAGAGGCACAATGCCCATGACATGGTCAGCTGCAGCCTGTGTGAGCCCTGTCGGCGCTGGCATGAGAAACAAAGGGTCCTTTACCATGCATGTGGGTCACAAAGAGTTTGGTGACTTTGTGTGCACGAAGGGCCTCTCCACCATTGCCACGGGGTTGGAGCTGGAACTGACGGGTAGTGCCTTCCGCACAGTCCACCACTACGACGAAACCGATCAAGGCGTGCGTGAGTCAGTCCACGCATTGCGTACTCCACAACGTTCCGTCTCCAACGACGTTTGCGACTGGATCGGTCCCATCAGGAATGTTCTAGCAGAAGATGGGAACGGCTGGACAGACCAAGGCTCGAGCAGCTGCGTGAGACGGTGGGGCCCCCTCCACTAGATGTCCCCAGGAACGTGATCTGCATGTTCCTGCTGGCCATCGTAGGTACAGTGCCATCGTAGTCGTAATACGACCACTGTGTCACGTGCAAGACACGTGCAAAAGGCAGGCGCGGTTGAACTTGGTCTCCTTTGGAGCGGCTGGCTCATTCCCTTGTCACCGTCCTGGCCGCTGTTTCGGCTGTTCGTTGCAGTGAGCACCATCTCACTTCAACTTCCTCTTCGCTTATTGTGGGGTTTGGAATCTCCCAGATCGTTCTTTACTTGAATCTGCTGCTTCACAATAAATCAATGTCATGGTCCGCTCGGCCTCCGCGTCTCGATCAACAAGACCTCCGGCCCCGTCTCGCGTTCTGATGCCCCATGTTTTTGTGGTTCCTCCGGAAGAGGAACAGCTGGATAACCCTCCATGGTGCTGCTTCGATGCCGATGGGCAACCAGGAAGCAACGACGACCTGCCTTCAAATCCAAACATTCATTCCGCCAATGTTCCCCACCTTTCTCAACCATCCGAAAATGACCCGCCTACTCTCACCTCCCGTCGTACTTCTGTTCACCAACCACGACCGCGAGCTTCCATGTCCAGAAAGCTCGAGAAGAAGCAGCGCCCGGAGGCCGTGAAGATCATCGAAAATAGACTGTCTCTCTCGAGACAGAAAGGTGCACTGGGGGATTCGGATGTCATCGAGGTGGTAAAGGTGAAGCGTGCCAGAGAGACCCTCACGGACCTGGAGGAGAATGCAAAGATCAAACGTTCCAAGACGCTCAAGGCACGAGCGACTAGGGCTTTGCAGTCCATAAAGAACGTTGGCAAGGGCTCGCATAGAACTCATGTGAAGGAGCTCTGGACGTCAACCGAGAACATGCCTGGCATTTCAAAGGGAATTCAGGAGCAGTTCCGCTCACAACAGGACCAGACAGAAGAAGGACCTCCCGCTTCCCCTTCCAAGAAGAGATCTCTTTCGCGAAGCAGTTCGCGTTCGCTTTCGCAGATCTTCCATCCTCTGAGGCCCTCTCGATCAGAGTCCGCATTCGCTGTGCGGGTGGAGACGTCTGTGACGTTTAGCGAGACAGACAACGCCCTCCCATCATCCCTTTCGCGTTTCAAGTATGACGACATAAATTCATCTTTTGTCGAGATTTCAAGCGCCGTCAGGTCCGACGATGCGTTAAATACAGTGTCATCAAGCACTTCCACGAAGAAGAAACTCCACGCAAAGTTCTCTGTCCGAGAACTCCATCGCCTCTTCTCTTTCGCTTCGCCGTCACCGGATGACTCTTCATCGCGATCCACCGCATCAACCATGGAGCCCTCATTAGCCCGTGGTAGTTCCATCCCATTGGCTCCTACTTCTGCGTTATCTTCTGATCACCCAAATGACCCCATGGAGGAAGACAACCAAACAGGTGCCCAATCTCTTGGTCTTGGAAGTGCAGACCCAAGATTTGCGCAGAGGCATCACCGAGCGCTCCACACCCACCATGAGGGCGACCTCTCCGCCCCGAGCCATCTTAGTGACTTCAGCTTTGAGATGAAGCTCGACTCTCTTCACTTTGATGCTTTGTCTTTCGATCCTGAGGACTATGATGTTTCAATGGAAGGGAATGTTCTGCGATAATATTGTGTCGTTCTGCATCCCATCCAAGGTAGTTTTTTCTTTCTTCAACCCTTTATCGCACAACCGCAGTCATTCTTCATGTGAATTTTATGTCACATGCATTCACACCCCTCTTCCTGGCATGCCAGGATACACCATCTCTATCTCAAGTATAGTTCTTTCCCCGTTGGGAGAGACAGTCATCTCTATCGCAACTTCAATTACGGAAGACGTGCTTCAGTCGACCATCATGATGTTCAATTACTCGCTTCCTAACATACGCGTCTGCTCTCCTCTTGTTTTCATTGTTGATCTCCTAGTCTCAAGTCGGTCCTCCATGCTCTCTAGCTTATCTGTTTCATACATACATTTGTCGGCCGAGCCGTATCGTCACGGAATGTACTTACACCTAGACAATCGATACTTCCCAAAGTTTGGTGGAATGCTGTCTGCTCTATATCGTGGCTGTGTTTACTCTAATTGTGGCGGTCGTAAATCGCCAATATTGTGCTGCCAGCTCGCCCGTTTGTCCTTGCGAGCTTCCATCCGTTCCGATGTCTTCCACGTATGTCCACGCGAAGCGACTTCGTTGCATATGTTGACCTCGCTTGGATCGCAGATTCACGCCATCTCAGGCCATCGATACGTCCAAAGAAAAGGACTGGCCCGTGCATCTCGGTGGGTGTCCACATCGCCGTTCCACCTCGCCAACTTATCGTGCGGCAGGCATGTTGGACTGGGATCGCACCAAGATCGTCTTTACGAAGCGGAGTCTTGTGGAGTTCCTCAAGTAAGTGGCTCGGGCGGGTTGGCGGCCGTGTGGCGGCAAGTTCAGCACTCAGTCAGATACACCGGCGTCACCGTCGATCCAGGCTTCACCAACATCCAAAAGCTGCCACGTAACGCTCGCCCTTTGTCTTTGCGCCGCATCGAAGCTCACTCTGTTCTTTCTTTTCCAGGATACGCACAATTTGGAAACCTGGTCGCCAGTGCGGCCTCGGAGGAAACGACCACCGAGGGTATTTACGATAACAGTCTCGTCTCCGAAACGGCACGTTGACCTCTTCGCTCTAGAGGCTGCCGCGTCGACCGTTCAATCGCCCTCTGGCAGCGGCATCCAACGACTTCTCGAGGCCGAGTTCGTGGATGACGCACTATCCACCGCTCCGCCACCTCCGCCGGATGTCACCACTCAGGTGAGGGTTTTCCCTTCCGATAGCGCGTCTCGTGTTCGCTGATCAATCGTCCACACAAGTCGAAAGGCCTCAAGCCTTCGCGGTGAGCGAGCCAGCCTGTGCCAGGTCCCCAAAGTGCTGGAACCCAAATCCGATTTTTCGCAGGCGCGTCCGCACGACACCGGGCGGTACGAGCAGTATTGGAGGCATGTTCTCTGACGACGCAGAACAGTTTGTCCCGACGCGCAGGTAAACATGATCTCGTGTGATGCACGTCTTGGGCGTTGAGTGACCCCATTGCACAGGGTGCGACAACGTCCCGGAGGTGAAGACAACATCGAAGGCGTGAGTGGTTCGTCATCGTGTCACCGTGGTCTTGCTCATGGACGCAATAGCTGTTCTGAACCAACGCGACGTTTGAGGTAAGGAATCACACCAGTAGGCAGTCTTTACGACCATTCATACCATGTACCATCCAAAATACCTAGTTCTTTCAGGCAAATCGATAGTGAATTGGCACAGAGACAACGCGCATGTGCCGTAAGGCATTTTGTGCACGTTGACCTCGCATCAAAGGGGTGTGGGCACCAGGGTGCAGGAGGAACGAAAAAAAGGTTGCTTCTGGTAGCGGCGAGGTTCGAACTCGCGCGGACTTGCGCCCATTGGGATTCAAATATCTTAAATCCAACGCCTTAGACCAACTCGGCCACGCTACCGAACACCGACAGCTGGGCCGATGACCTTGTGGTTACTGCGATGATGATTGCCTAGAGTGAGATGTGGGACACGGGTCCCCCCAAGTTTTTACAGCGCGCAATGCCTACTAGGCGAGTTAAATCGGCAGTGCAGTACAGCACATGTTCGGTCAGTGCGAGCAGCTTGGTCAGTGCAGGCTCATGTTCAAACGTTCGAACATTTCCGAGGCCTACCACAGCACAAAGGGAGCCAAGTCAAGCTCGCACTCTCAACCGCAAGGTAATTGTCCAGATACAAGGTGCCTGTGATTCAAAACTAGTAGAAAAACAAGGACAAAAAAACGGACCGGCGCCAGAAAGTAGTATACAAAGGCAAGCAAACGAAGCGGTGGTATGTAGGGTGGATTTAGTGGCGAGTAAAGGAGCAGCTGGTACGCTTGCTGCTCAAGGATGGTCTAACGGATCATAGCCTCCACACGACAGATCGTGGCGCCTCAAAAAATGATCATAGCGCAATCCACCCCTCCTCACCGAACGTATTCTCGCCCGAATAGCTAACATAGAGGAAGTTGTCATCGTCCCTGAGATACCGTGGTCAGCTTCAGAGTAAACCACATCGAGTCAAGGGGACGGACTTGTGCTCTTCGTATATGGCACTCATGAGGGCGGCAGTAGGCGGAAGGACCTCGTCAACAAAGATGAATATAGCCTTCTCTGGTGCAAGCTTGATGCGCTTGCGGATGACGTAGACGAACTGACCCACAGTCAGATCCTGCGACAGAGACGGCAATCAGACATCCATCGCACAGAGTATGGAGTGAATGCGCCTCACTGAGGGGACGAGGTACTTCTTCTTGTCGATCGTCGGGATATCCGTTCGGTCTGCCTTCTCGCAGATAACCTGGATTTCAAGCAGTCTGTCAGTGGTCCCAGAGCATGCATTCTACAAGACGGATATATACAGGAATACGATCAGGGTACTTTTGCCTGATACGTTCGGCCTCCTGCTTGCGCTTCTCTGTGGGGCCACTTCGGTGAGCAAACAGTCTGCGGGAAAGGGACACAACATACCAAACGGGTGCTCATCCTTGAATTTCGACCTCATTGTGGATGGCTAGTGCGAATTGACGGGGCTTGGGGAGTGGGTGTAAAAGCGCAGGTCACAGTCGACGTTGGGGATGAAGGCAGAGCAGTGGCCCAATGTGGCTTTCAACGCCTCCTGGCTGCCGTGACGTGTGACTTTCGCATGCGTGACTCACGCATGTTGGACCTCCGAAATGGGAAGCGTCTGTGCAGGAACGAGCAAGCCTGCACGGCCGCAGAGTCCAAGTGCGATTGCACCGAACATCACACGGCGATCCTTGGGCCTGCTGGCGGGCACATTTTGCGGACGCCGTCCAAGAGCAGACAGACACGCAGGCACGCTCGACGCAGAATCCACATACAAAAGGTGTGTACAAGTATCCAAGTAGCAAGCCGACTATGTCACGGTAGCCAAAGTCCGAATAGCAAGTCAGCTACATGAATAAATTCCTTGCCAAAAGCACAGGGAATCACTTTCTGGCATCACTCCCCATCGCTGCTGCCATACCCACCGCCATCACATTGGCCATCTGGCTCCCAGGCCCATCGGAAGGTGCAAAGACCGTTCTGTTGCCAAAGGCTTGAACACGAGCGACCTCGACACGCCTTATACCCATTTCTCGCGCGAACTGGTCTGCAATCTCAGCATCCGCAGCAGCTCTGACCCGGATTGCCTCTGCCTCTGCTTCGGCAGTAAGGCGGATAGCCTCGGCCTGTGCAAGAGCCTCGATCTTCGTACGTTCAGCTTGGGCTTTCGCAGCTGCGATGATACTATATGCCTCAGAGTCGGCTTGCGTCTTGAGACAACATTTATGTCAGGGACGCTGTTTCTTGTTCAACCCATCACCACATACGTTACGTGCTTGCGCCTTGATCCGCGCAACGGACAATGCTCCCTCTTCTTGCTTCACTTTGTTCGAGTTTTCCCTGTCGACATTCTGCAGCAGGGCTGAAATTAATTGAATGGTGAGGATCGAAAGACAATGACCTACGGCTGCTTCTACTTGTGCCTGGAGGGCCCTGGTGGTAAGCTTATCCATGGTAGCCGCGATCTCACCCTTGAATTGCCTATCGATGACGGCTATCGACAGCTGATGGGTGGGTCGATCGAAATCAGAACAGGGAACTCACCGAGATCTTTCAGCACAATGCCGTACTCCAGCGCAGCTTCGTGCATCTCGTCCATTGCACGAGTGCGAAGGGCATCAAGGAAGGCGGATGAGGGGTCCGTTCCATCATCAAGATTGTCTGGCCCGAGGGAGCGTTGTTTCACCATTGAACTGTAGTCAACTTTTTCGAAACGTCAACTAAACGCTGGTTACAAAGTCAAGATCCCTACGATGCGCAACAATTTGCGTTAAAATTGATTGGGTTTTGTCACGAAGCGCATCATATGGTGTAGAGTACCCGTGAGTTGTGAGCTCCACTATAGATCAGGAGTGACGTATCAGCGAAAGTGTGGCCGAGGCCTACCTTCAGTGGCTCAACCAATTGCCTGTTAACGATCACTGATTATTTGAAGAGGCAAAGGTGATAGGGAACACTTGCCATTTCAGGTAAATACGGAGGCCAACAGGAACTTGATCTCTGGTGAAACTACACGCAACGTTACTGAGATGTCAGTCAAAGTTGCCTTTCTGGTGTACGTACATGTCTTTCGTCGGCATCTCAAGCTGGTTTTCTCCAAGGGTATACAGTCCGCGCAGAGTAACGTTTGGATTTGTAATATAGTGTTGTCCAGCGGGAAGTAGCTCAAGGTCGTCTCCGCGCTGAAGAATAGCGCAGTTGCTTGCGGGAATGTTCAGGCTACAGGGAAATATTGCGTCAATGAAAAAAACAGATCTTGCGAGGACGAAACAAACAAGAGCGCGACAATGTACTCTTGGTCCTTTCCAGTGCCAATGCGGCTTCTCATCTTGACCTCGTGTGTCCTTTTGGGTGATCAAGCCGGGCAGAAAACCTAGATGAAGTCCACTTACCATCCTAGGGTGACACCTGTGATGTGGTCTTGAATGACTGTCGGTAGGTGTGTCTGGTCGACTATGGCAAGCACGTTGTATGTGCCTTCGATTGCGTACGCAACAAAACCAGAGTTCTTGACAACAAAAATGTGGTTCTATGGTTTTCGATGCACATTTGCTTACGAAGACGGCAGGGTCACGATGTTCACTGACCTGTGGATCGGACACAACCGCGGCCTGTAGGAGTGTGAGCGCAAGAACAGAGATCGAATGGCCAAATTTACCTGGTTCTGGGAAACTTGGACCACGGTCAAACCTTTGAACTCGATGGCGGTGTCTGATACTAGAGGACGGCAGTCAAGCCACACGATTTGGATCGACAGATTACCACTTGCATCCCTGTGTTCCACACCATTCCCGTGCCCACCAATTACGAAGAGGAAAGCCGGGATAGCGTCCCGGGCGAGTTAGAATCTTCGGGAGACCACCGTGGCTGATTAGACCAAGGTTGCCTGGAGTGACCTCACGACCAATCCAGGAAACAGGATTCTAGGAATTGCTATACACTCGGCACTTGACGGCAAGACTCAGAGTCGGGTGCGCACCTTCTTGGACAGCAGACTGCTTCTTCCGGCCTGGGAGCGTGGGGTGGATCAGCAGGGTGATCACGGGGCATGGCGATATGATGCTGCGAACCTGCTGTAGTTGCTTGTCGAGCTTCTGCAACGCAGCGGTGACGCCATCCTTCCCGATGGCTACGAAGAACGGTCTGCCCTCCATCGCATAGTCTGACTTGGAGAAGTCATGACCAACAGTCCGAGCCTTGAGCCTTTCCTCGGCAATCGACGAGTATGGTCTGGCAGGAAAGTCGTTGCTACGTTCCTTTGATAGATCTTTGCGATTAGCCACGGAAGCGGGGCCAGAGACGACTGTGGCTCCGTCTAGTGCGACGTCGAGGGTGTCCATTAGTACAAGTAAAGTCGAGTAGGTCTGAGCGAGGTTGGCTATTTATTACGTGGGACAGCTCCTGTCACATAGAGGCAGTTGCTGGTAGTCTGGTGACCAGACGAAGTTGCTGGGGCCGGTTGCTGTTTCGGTGGCGTGCACAGGGACGGTTACTTTGCCATTGTCCGGGTGGAGCTGAGGCCCACAGTTTACGTTTTCTGGATCTAGCATTGTTCGATGCGATTAGCAGTGGTCCTTTCCTATGAATGTCGCGCACTGCGAGCACTGCAGGAGCGCCAGCATGCGCAGGGGTCGATGGGTCGACCTACTGACCAATTTAAAACTCCGACTCGGCAAAGCGGCAGAACGGAACGCAGGGTCATGTCTTGTATATACAAAACCTAGTCCATTACACTCAATCAAATGTACACTACCGTTTTTGGCTGATCACTCCCCTTGGCGGCTTCCCGGCCCGCTCGGCCGCTCTGCATGACCAATTTGCCAAATGCAGGTCAGTACACTAGGTCACATGACCTCGAAACACTGGTAGTCACAGCTCGCACCTTCCTTGGCTCTGCGATGTTGCTGTTGTGTTGGCTGCTTCTGTCCTTGCTGCCGTCCCGGTCGTTTGCGTCTCCAGACAATGCCACTCAAGATCTTCATTGGGGCGTCTACCGCCCTGGCTTATACTTTGGCGTTCGCCCCAAACTGCCTCAGTCCCTCATGACCGGGCTCATCTGGTTTGGAACACAGAATTACCAGTCATTCGGGAGTACGCAATGCATCCTTGTGTATCCACTGCATTGTTACTGACTTTACTCAGAGGCACGCCATGCATGCGACCAAGGCGACGGGCTTGATCATTACACTTGGACTGTATTCGACCCCCGCCAGGGCGGTATACAGGTTCTTGAGGACAGCCTCAACAATGTTCAAATCACAACCGAGTTCCTCAAGGTTCCTGGTGGGCGGCATGGGGGTGGTTGGGCCGCGCGCGTCAAAGGGAAGCCCATCCAACCTGGTATGTATTTCGTCGTGTCCACACTAGCAAGCACAACCTAATCATCCACACCATAGCGCGCCCATCCAGAATTTCCACGATTTTCTACTTGGGGCTCGAAGGGCTCGGGGCGATCGATTTAGTCACTGATGAAGACGAGAATGTATGTGCAATTAATCCGCACCTCTACTCTCCTGCTTACAGCTTTCAGGGGATTGATGGGCCTATAGAATTCTCCGGAACTACGCATGATCTTGGAGATTTCACCGTCCGCATTGTTGACGGTATGCTCCCCAGGAAACCATTCTATTCATCGAGTTCACACCTGTTTAGATGTTTATAACCGAGCGGTGACTTCTGGTCCTCATTTGAATGCCTTTGCACACAGGCTAGGCAAATCCCACTTTGTGGGTTTGCGTGTTGATCCTGCACAGGTGTGGACTGCCAAGGGTCAGTTTTGTTGGTCTCTCAACGCTCTCTGTTCACGTGTTCCGCTCTGCTGTAGAATTTATTATGCAAAGTATTCTGAAACATGCGGCGCCCGTAGTAGAGCAATACCGCCAGGCAGATTCAGCTCCTGATGCGTCATTCGTCCTCCAGTTGCCAGATGAGGCCGTCACAGCAAGCAACCTCTTTGCAGTGCAGAAGTTTTTCGACGGCGAATTCCGGTTTGATGTCTTTTTTGACAGTGCAAGCTCCCCCAATAAACTTGATTGTATGTGCCCTGATTGACTTGTTCCCGATGTTAACATCACCCCTCTGGCAGCCGCGGGAATCGATCTCGGTATTCCTGCACTAGTCTCGTCGTTTGATGATCGTTTTGAGACTCGTTTTCCTGTTCCCGAGACGTTTTCCGTGTCAGATCACGAGGCACTAGAATCTTTCAGCAAGGCGATTACATCTAATCTACTCGGAGGAGTTGGTTATTTTTACGGATCGTCGATCGTTGACAAAGGCTTTGCGTTCGAATGGGATCAAGACGACGATTATGATCATGACGAAGCTGAGATCCAGGATGATCAACCCGGAGCAAGATTCACAGAACCACGGGCTCTACTCACCGCTACGCCAAGCCGTAGTTTCTTCCCAAGAGGATTTTACTGGTAAAACCACCTTTTACCGCTTCGTCCTGGGCTAATTCAGCCTTGTCTCAAGGGATGAGGGTTTTCATCTACTTCACATTGGACAATGGGACAACGGCCTCGGCCTCGAGATCCTTAAATCCTGGATAGATCTCATCGACGAAAATGGCTGGGTTGCTCGTGAACAGATTCTTGGTGATGAAGCTCGTAGCCGTGTTCCTCCTGAATTTCAGACACAGGTGCCCACGTTTGCTAATCCACCAACGCTTACTATGGCAGTCACTGATTTCATCGCACGTCTTACGGCGCAAAGTGATGGCCCGTCGGCTGCAGACCTCGGGATGGACTTCACAATGGGTGGTGAGGAGGTCCCACTCACTGGGTTTGTCAAGCCAACCCTGGACAAGAACGAGGACCTATCGTACAAAGACGGCCTCGAATTTTTGCGCTCGATCTATGTTCCTCTCCGGCGTCATTATGACTGGTTCCGTCGTACGCAACGCGGGCAGATTAAACAATATGGTCGAAAAGCACGCTCGCGCACCGAAGCGTACCGATGGCGTGGGCGTTCTGAGACGCATGTTCTCACCAGCGGGATGGATGATTATCCAAGAGGTTCACCACACGCTGGCGAACTGCACCTCGACCTCATTAGTTGGATGGGCTTCTTTACGCGGACGATGCGTGGTCTAGCGGAATTTATCGGGGAGACGGAAGACGCGGAGAGTTTCAAGGAGATCGAGAAAGCTATCATCGAAAATATCGACGGTATGTTATTTCAAGATATATGCAGCATGCTGCTGATGACACGCACGCGATTTCAGATCTTCACTGGAACGAGGAAGCCAACATGTACTGCGATGTCGGAATCAACTCGGATGGTGCGTATCTTGAAATTTCTGCGCCCTTCTTCCCTAACTGCCTCCAGACGAGTCCGAACACGTATGTCACAAAGGCTATCTTTCATTATTCCCCTTTATGCTTTCCCTTCTTCCCCCCGACTCCCCACATCTCCTTCCCATCCTTGAGCTCCTTCATGACTCTGAACACCTTTGGTCACCATATGGCATCCGTAGCCTCTCGGCTTCACACCCTGAGTTCGGACGCGGCGAGAACTATTGGAAAGGGCCGATTTGGATCCAGATGAACTACATGATCTTGAGTTCCTTGTACAAGGTGCGCTTCCTGATATGCTAGGGATTGCATGTGAACTGAGGGTCGGACGGACAGACTTATGCAGCCGTTGAGGGCCCTTACCGGGAGTACGCCCAGGAAATTTACACGGAGCTGCGGAAAAACATCGTGGAGAACGTGTTCAAGGTATATCATAGTCGTGGCGTCGGCCATCGTCTCCGCTGACGGCACGCCAGGAATATGAGCGAACTGGTTATGTCTGGGAACAATACGATGCGATTACAGGAGAGGGCAGGAGGAGGTATGATTTCTTGCTGTGGCATTCCTCGGCGAAAGTTCATGATATTTGCTAGCCATCCCTTCACTGGCTGGACGTCCCTCGTCACTCTTAGTAAGTGTAATGCCATTTCCTTGTAAAAATTTCTGAGATCTTTGCAGTTATATCCGAAAAATATTGATATCTGTATCGTGAGGTGTCTTCAGAGGTCGGCTACTGGACTTGACATCCTGAGCTGCCCTCGAAAAGCCGTGTAATGCTCCACGGTCATTCCTAGATATTCAAGTAGACAGAGAAAACCTTTCTAGTATGAACACGGGACGTCACGCTATGCGCAGTGCACTACCAGCCTAAAGTAATCCAGGTTCTTTTTCTTCCAACAAGGGTAAGCGGTCTCGTTGGTTCTGGTGAGAAAATGGATTGCAAGTAACAAAACGTCTTTATGGTAACCTGTCGTGTTAATCCTCCGGCATGGCATCCTCTCCCAGCAGTTTCGCCTGTCCCCCGCCCGCAGTCAGACCCGTGACCCCAAAGTTGACGCAGCGCACGCTTAATGTCCGCACATTAATTAAAACCAGAGTTCCAGTCTCTGCAAAGCTCGGCAGCAGGACCACCCTGCATTGCCTGGACGTCTTCACCGTGTCCTGCTGCTCCGGGCCCACCAACGCCGTGGCAAATTCAGGCATGCCTCCAACGATGTAGATGTCGGGCGTTTCACTGAGGACAAACGGATCTCGCTCGAGGAACGGATGGCACCAGAGCGTATCCGGCGCAGTTGGGGCGATATGGCGCCACCTGAGTGTCAGCTGCGCAATTGACAAGCGCGTGAAAGGGGGGGTTGGGAGGTATTTAAATATATCAAGCACGGGCTGACCAGATGTCACCAAGACGCTCCGAGTTACCAGGGGTCTTGGTTGGTTGGGTGATGGCGTTTCAAGGTTTGTGCCACATTGAAGCTGGAGCCAAACCGGATTCGTCTCGCGATGAAACGTTTCGTAACTCGTTGCACTGCTGAACATGGCGCGTGGAAAGGGCTGCTGGGGTAAAATCGCCCCTGAGGGATCATCTGGGCCCGGTAGGATGTGGACGGGAAGCGCAGATGCAAGGTCATGAAGGTGGGCGGAGAGGATTGAATTGGGGTGTGGGGAGAGATCTGACGGCGTGAGTGTGCTCGACTTTTTCTGATTGCTAGAATGTCAGGTAAGTGGGTAGTTGGGTGATGGTGACTCACTGCCTTCTTTTCGTCCTCTTCCACGCCGTTTTCAGCGTCTGCGACCGACAAGAGTGAGTTTCCTGCGATAATCAAACGCGTGATTCGCGACGCGAGCGCCTGATCGTCGTGACCACCGACTTCTCCAGACAGGTACTCAACCAACATTTGAATTTGGGCATCAGCCTGAGACTCTGTCCCGATGGACAGGCCAGACACGACGGCCAGGTACTCGTCCGGTTGGGACGTACTGGTGGACATCAATACGTTGAGAATGTGAAGGAAAGTGTTGAGAAACAGACCTGCCTATCCACGTCCAGTGTGCTGTCGGGCGTGTCGTGCTGTTCTGCAAACGGTGCGAGGTCGGGGAGGCACGTGTCAACAACTTCGAACTCTCCGCCTGGTGTCTCCATGCCGAGAGCAGCAATGATGACGCCAGTGACGAGGTGGGTCGAAGCGAGCTTGTGGCCAACAAGTTTGATACGCCCGGACTCGTCCTCAAGCATCACGCTATCTTGGTTTGAATAAAATTTGTCCCGGAATTGTGGTGGAGGGAGGGAATGCTTGGACACATTGAGCGGAGTGAGGTGCAAAATTGGACCGGACATACATCTCGGCCGAGGTCCTCGAGGACATTTGGCTTGAGCGGCATGTCCATGTAGACCGTACCCAATACCCAGCAAAGCTGAGACTTGACGACATCCAGCACCCTTGGGACATAGACGGGGCTTCCTGGTGGAGTGTGATGAGTGTGGGTCGCGCGAGCTGCGATGGCGCGACGTGCCATCAAGGTCTTTCCATCGGGCGTTTGCGCGTTCGAGGACGGGTTTCTTGAGCGTTGCAAGCCTAGTGAAGTAAATGTTGGAGTATTGGTGCCTGTAGGAGCGGTTTTTGGCGTCGATGAGAAAGGACGGCGAGCCCGGGGACGGGGCGAGCAGCGCGCTCGAGTGGCGCATTGTCACGCCTGTGTCACTGTGACGAACGTGTCTGCCCATCGAGCACGAGCTTATGTAATGAGCGTGAGAACAGACCCAGGCACCGCGAGATCATCGTCTGAGCGATAACAGTCGCCGTGTATATAATAAGCTCGCCTCGACCGTCGTCCTTATCGCCATGCCGCTCGCAAAGGTGGGCCCCCACCGCGTCGCCCACCGCGCCCTGCTCACCACACCCCGTCCAGCACATCAACCCAGAAAAGCTCATCCGCGAGTCCAAGGCAGGTCTCCCAAGTCACAGCCCCGTGCTCACCGTCATCCCTTTCCACAGGACAAAAAGTCTCATCATCATCACCACCATCTGACCGCAGCCAACGTCAACACCCTCACACACCCATACGCTTCTCGTTATGGAACCGAGTCCCTTCCCAAGTACCACATCCCCTCCAAAGGCATCTCCGCCGAGGCTGCATATCAGCTCATTCACGACGAGCTAAGCACAGATGGCCATCCGACCCTCAAGTCAGTCCTTCTCCCCCATTCCCCCCAGTCGTTCTCATCTGCTCTGCAGCCTCGCCTCCTTTGTCTCCACTTACATGCCTGAGCCTGCCACCAAACTCGCGGTAGAGAACATTTCCAAGAACCTGATCGATCAGGACGAATATCCTGCCACCCGTATGTATCTCTTCGTGCACTCGCACGTTCCTCCGTCCTCAGCGCGCCTTGGTCAGAGATCATCCACACCCGATGTGTCTCCATCCTCGCCGACCTTTGGCATGCACCTTCCACTAAACAAGCCATCGGTACCGCCACTACTGGTTCTTCTGAAGCCATTCAGCTCGGAGGTCTTGCCATGAAACGCCTCTGGCAGGAGCGTCGCAAGGCTGCTGGCAAGTCCATTCACGAGCCGGGCCCCAACATCGTCATGGGTGCCAATGCCCAAGTTGCCCTCGAGAAGTTCGCTCGCTACTTTGAAGTAGAGTGTCGCCTCGTTCCTGTCAGCGTTGAGAGCAAGTACAGGCTAGATCCCAAGAAAGCCTTGGAGCTCGTCGACGAAAATACCATCGGTGTATATGTCATTCTTGGCAGCACCTACACTGGCCATTATGAGCCGGTCAAGGAAGTAGCTGACCTCCTCGACGAATACGAAAAACAGACGGGCCACTCTGTCCCTATCCATGGTGCGACCATCCTTTCCGTCACGCCCCTCTCACCCAACCTGCCACGCAGTTGATGGAGCGTCCGGAGCCTTCGTTGCACCATTTGCTCACCCAAAGCTCCTGTGGGACTTCAAAATTCCCCGGGTCGTTTCCATCAACGCCTCTGGTCACAAGTTCGGGCTCACCTACGTCGGCGTCGGCTGGGTTGTATGGCGATCCAAGGAATACCTTCCAAAGGACCTCATCTTTGAGCTTCACTACCTCGGATGCATCGAGTATTCATTTTCGCTCAACTTCTCTCGACCAGCACACCCTGTCACTCTCCAGTACTTTAACTTTTTGCATCTCGGTTTCGAGGGCTACCGAGCAGTTGCTCTGGACGATTTAAAAAACGCACGACTCTTAAGTCGCGCCCTTGAACGTACTGGATGGTACACCGTACTGAGTGATATCCACAGGCCCAAATCAGATGCTATCCCTGATGAAGAACATGCAGAGGTATGCTGTCCCTTACTGCACCACGGCGCCGTTCAAAGCGTCTGTTCCAGCACTACCAAGAAGGGCTTCCTGTCGTGGCGTTCCGCTTCTCGGACAGCTTCCAGCAACAGTATCCTGAGGTCGAGCAAAGATGGATTCAAATCTTACTGCGAGCAAAAGGGTGGATTGTGCCCAACTACGAGCTTCCTCCGGACTTGGAGACCGTCCAGATCCTGCGAGTGGTCGTTCGAGAATCCTTTACGGAGGCGGCAAGTTTTTGTTCGCCTATCACTTGGTGATGATGCTTATTATTTGTGATAGCTTGCTGACCGTCTTCTGGCCGATATCGTGAGTGTACATGCGGATGAATGCCGGTATTACTCATTCCATTTTTCTAGGTCGAGGTGACCAATGATCTGACCGACCGTGCATCATCCGCACACGCCCTCGATATCTTGCACAAGCCCCGCAATGCCAACGTTGGTCAGTTGGACAGTGGCTCCGGATCACAGTCCTCGGGCACATACGCCAAACCGTGCTAGATGGTGGAGTGGAGCGTTTGAGGTCGATAAGAAGCTGTACGAATTCCGAGTGGTGTAAAGATGAATGTATGCTTGAGTTGACTACACGACCAAACACCAGCGCGCGTACTGCTGACAGTGGCACCGCGGCGGGACTTGTAATCGTTGGCTGCCTACCCCGACGCTGAACGCTACAACGAGCGCAATGGGGGGCCCGAACCTAGAGGTATTCAAGTTCGGGCTATATCTCTTCGTGCCAGTCTTCGCACTTTTGCATTTCGGTGACCCGCAATGGTACCACGACAATGTCCTTCCGGTATGCTCCCGGTGTGCTTGCACTTGAACCTGGCCAATGATTCACGTTCCCCCTGGCGGTAGTACAAAGAACATCTGTTCCCTCGCGTCGATGAAACCAATCGCGTACGTTTACCGGGTCTTCTTGACGGTCGAGGCTCATGTGGTCTACTAGCGTCTTCTCACCGACCAGGAGGCCATACGCAGCGAGTTGGCGCGGATCAAGGCAGAAAAACTTGCAAAGAGGATACAGCGAGAGAAGGAAACTTTGGAACGAGCACCACCCGAGAAACCGTCACGAGGGTGGCTCACATCATGGTGGTGAACCCACATGGTGACTGGGTATCCGCTCAACATCGTTTTCGACGCAATACACTCCCCTGTTTATTTTCGAATGCGAAATTCCGTCCCACTGCACACGACCGTCCACTCTGTTTCTGACTCTGCAACCTGGTCCAGGATCCCAGCATACTCTGACAGTTCATCGAACGTAATCTTTATGCCACCGCAAACAACAAAGACGGCATTCTTCCTTCGTTTCTCTTCCGCAGAAAGCTCAGACATCGGGTCCAGGATACGCCAGAACAACTCAGGGCTGTATGCAGGGGACAGGGCCGTCGAACAGGCAAGCTCGAGCAGAAACTTGTGATCATCTACACCAACCGGGTGAGCAAAGGTTCAGGTGGTCATCCAGACTGTTCACCTGCAAATCCACGTGCCGCGAACATTGCTAGTTCATCGGGTATACATACATATTTTACACCGCCAGCGTGGTCCAGAGCCATGCGCACCACGCCGGGTGCAGGCCACGTCGCTCCCAGCGAAGCGGCGCGCGAGGTCAACATATGCATATGGGGGACTGCGACTTGGTGCTCCTCACTGATCCTTACAGTATAGGGCACCTCGGAGGGTATGTTGGCTGGAAGGGAGGGTGCCTTTGAACTAAACCCCTGGGTATTGAGCGAGGCAGCGTGGTAGAAACAGCTAGACCCATGTGTCTCCAGGGCGATGACTGGTACTGCACATCGAGCTGAGTTCTTGACCATCGATCATTTGGTTGGCGCACGAACCGCTATCCCAGCCGACCGACTGACACCCAAGGAGAATGCCGCCGATGAGACCGCCGCCACCGACTGAACAGAATATTGCGTCGGGTGGGCAATGTAGCTGGGATTTCATTTCCACAACCATGGAAGAATGTCCTTTCCAAAGGACCGGGTCGTCGTAAGAGGACAGCACGATGCTACACAAGGATTTAGCCGACGGTCTTGCCTGCGCCGGTGGACGGACAGACTGACGCACGCGGTGGGGTCTCCCTTGACAGCTTGGTGCATGGCCTGCAACGCGTCCGAGTAGATCTGGCCAACCAAGACTACATGCGCTCCCTGCTTTCGCAGCACGTCCTGCGTGTCCTTGGCTACGACGATGGGGAGATAGATAGTACATTTGACCCCAAGACCGCGAGCAGCGATTGCAACGGCGAGGCCGGCATTTCCTGAGGACGCGATAAAGGCGTGCAAAGCGGAGCCGTGCTGTGCCTTGGCTTTCTGGAGCCGGAGCGAAATACCACGGTACTTGAACGACTGGGACGGCTGGAGGTTCTGCAGAGAATTGAGAGGGTGGGTGAGTCCGAACACATCGTGTATCCTCACCTCGAGCTTCAGGTAGACTGAACAGCCCAGCCGGTCGGATATGTGGTTCGAGTAGATCAAGGGCGTCTCTGTCCAGACGGGAACGATCTCGGTGTTCATGTCGCAGCGCGCACGTTTCCAATGCCATCGGCCCTGGTTATCCAAACCAGAACCCTCCCACGAATCCCGCTGTCGGTTCGAAGGAGAAGATGTGGCACGGTACTGCAAATGATCACGAGGTGGTCATTCATGCGGTCGTGCGGTGTTGGCTCGGCATCACGCCAGTTGCCTGTCAGCTCGGCTGCGTTCGTTGGCTGCACTCGTTACGCTCGGCGTCCTCTCGGACTGTAAGTGCTAGGTGCGTTCTACTGGAGATCTCGGTGGTGAGCCATCCCAACGTACGCGTGACCTGTGGACTACCGGAAGGTCCGGGTGAAGCAAACTACAAGACACCTCCTCGATACTCCCACCGTGACGTGCCCCGCATGACGACGATGACAACTGGAATGCCATGTGGCATCTCTGGCCCACAAGGTCATGGAAACGGCTCACCTGCATAAAACCCGCAAGAAGATCATCATGATTGATTGCTGTCTCTTGCCTCGTTTCCCATGAAGTTCAACGACGGCTTTTGGTTGCTCAAGCATGGTGTTAAGGCGCACTATGGTCTACAGGTGACACAGGTCAGGACTGAATCGGACGGCGTCTCCCTTCAGGTAGCTACGCGTGCCATTAGGCATAGAGGAGACACCCTCGGGGGTGCGTTGTCCTCCAGTAGCCGGAAACAAGGAGAACATCCTCATTTTTCATGCAGGCCCTCTTCTAAACGTCAAGGTCTATTCCCCATCTCAAGGCGTTATCGGCGTCCGTATCGACCACTTTAGACATGGGGACGAATTGCCCCTCATTCCCCTGTTTCCCGATGTCCCACCCATCCCGGACGTCTCGTTATCCAAGTCAGAGACTGCCACCATCTTGTCGACAGGAGGACTGATCGCAGAGATTTCCGAGAATCCATACACCATCACATTCAAGGATTCGCGTCGGACTCTGACCTTTGCGGGTGCCAAACACCAGGGAGTATTCGATGTTCCATACAAATGGACAACCGGAACAGCTGCAAATAGCTCCTGCCTGGCGCTTGACCCGAGTTCAAACCCTCGCCCGACACATCCACCGGAGACTGTTCGCTACATTAACTCAGAGCTCAATATTTCGCCAGGAGAACTCATCTATGGCCTCGGTGAACAATTCGGGGCGTTTGTCAAGAATGGTAGGAACTAGTTTTTCCTATCTGGATTTTGGGCTCAATTGGAACAGGACAAACCATCAGCGTGTGGAACAGAGACGGTGGCACCTCAAGCGAACAAGCTTATAAATGCGTCCCGTTCTACATCACGAACCGGAATTATGGCGTATTTATCAACCATCCTGGTGAGGTTGAAGTAGAGGTCGGAAGCGAGAAAGTAAGCAGAGTCGGCGTCAGCGTTGCTGCAGGGTCATTGGAATACTTCGTCATTTATGGCGAGAGATCTCTGGATGTCAGTTGTTCAAACGGCACTTCCCAATGTCCTTTTCAGCTGATTACTTATCTAGATCCTTGAGCGATACACTCGCATCACTGGGCGACCTGGGTAAGCATTCTGCCAGCGTTCAGTTCAACATGATTCAGCCTTGCCGCTCCAGGTTGCTCCCATCCTGGACCTTTGGTCTTTGGTTGTCCACGTCATTCTTGACCTCGTACTCTAGTGAGACTGTCACAGGCTTTCTGCAAGGTATGCAAGATCGCAACTGTCCTGTTCGCGTCTTCCACCTGGACTGTTTTTGGATGAAGCAATACGAATGGCATGTCCTCCCTTCTAGGTCTGCTCAGTGTCTCATTTTCGTCTCAGGTGCTCCTTTACCTTCGATCCCGACAACTTCCCTGACCCTGAGACGTACCTCTCCAACATCAAACGGAAGTTCAACGTGAAGATCTGTGTCTGGAGTGAGTGGTGAATTTGAATGCTTCAGTCTGGCAGCTGATCGTCTGCTAGTCAATCCTTACATCTCCCAGCTTTCTCCGATATTTAAAGAAGGTGTCGAAGGAGGCTATTTCATCAAAAGGAAAGATGGTGGTCCTTGGCAGTGGGATCTTTGGCAGCCTGGGCTCGCAGTCTTGGATGTCACCAATCCAGAAGCATGCCAATGGTACACCAAAAAGCTTTCGGCTCTACTCGACATGGGTGTGGACACGTTCAAGGTTTCTCTCGCTCTCACATCTCCTCGGATGCCCAGCTAGCCTTCCTTACAGACAGATTTCGGAGAACGTATCCCACATGCCAACATCAAATATCATGACGGCTCAGATCCGATGAGGATGCACAATATATACGCAGTCGCGTACAACGAGTTGGTATTCAAGCTACTCGAGAACAGATTTGGAAGGGGCGAGGCGGTGGTATTCGCTAGAGCTTCGGCGGCCGGTGGACAGAGGTAGTCGTATGGTGTGTCTAACGTCTGCGATGTGCTGATACGTTTTAACAGGTTCCCTGTGGTATGCTGTCGTGACGTTCCCTCGTTCAACAAGATACTCATCCCGCTGTCAGCACTGGGGTGGGGATTGTGAATCTACATTCGAGGCTATGGCCGAGGCACTACGAGGAGCGTTGAGCCTGACAGCATCTGGTTTTGGCTTTGCGTCTCACGATATTGGTGGCTTCGAGGTGCGTTGTCCGATGCCAAAAGAAACGTGATGTTCCATCGCTGTGCCTAGGGACATCCACCATCAGAGATTTACCAGCGTTGGGTAGCTTTTGGCCTCTTTTCTTCGCACTCGAGGTTACACGGGTCGTCTTCCTATCGTGTACCCTGGCAATATGGCGAAGACGCTGCAAAAAGCATGTCAAAACTACTCGATGCTAAACACCGTCTCATGCCATATATCTACACTCACGTGAGCTGTCTTCTGTCGTGTGAGATCATAGTTTACGAGTGCCTTGGTCCAGGCCGTTAATGCCCACGTTAGTGGGCACCCGCTATCACGCGCCATGTTCCTCGATTTTCTAGAGGATAGGACGACCCATTACCTGGACCGACAGTATATGCTTGGACCCTCGCTGCTCGTTGCTCCTGTGCTCGTGCCACAGGAGGAGGAGTCAGAGTATTACATCCCACGTGGTCGCTGGACCTCGTTTTTCGATCCACAGCGCACCGTTCTTGGTCCAGCGTGGGTCCACGAAAAGGTTCCACTTGACGAGATACCGGTTTGGGTCAAGCCGAACAGTGTGCTATGCTTGGGTGCAGTGGGAAAAGGTCGACCCGACTACATATTCCACCAGGACATCGAGGTCCATCTTTACGAGTATGCAGAGGGGGCTCAATCCGCCATCGCGCTGTCCCATACCAGTGGAACGGTTGTCGACAGCATCCATGTCGCAAGGTCATCAAGCGACATTTTGGTGCGCGTCGTGGACGATTCTACCACTATCTCCTCCGTGGTTTTGCATGGCAGTTATCCAGCCATCCGACACTTGAAAGGTGGAACAACACTCAGCAATGCCAATGGCGTAGCGGTGCACGAGGGCGTGCGGGAGATTCTGTTTGAGTTTTGACGGGGAGATAGTACATAGTATTGGATAAACATGTACCAAGGTGCCTGCCGAATCTCGAGTGACGCACTCGTTCCTCGACCATTTCAAGTCCGAGCCCAAGTTGTGACGAGCACACACGTTGGCGCCCAACGTTACTTGAGCTCTCCCTTCATGTTCGCAAACCTTCCTCAGAAACTCACCGCGCCGTTGGGTCTACTGTCGGACGAAGCCAAGCTTGCATTCCGCAGTCGTCCCGAGGGAATCTCTAAGCTGATATCCACCAGGGTGTGTCCTCCGCTTGTCCGTCGATGATGCATCCATCAACTTGTTGTCTACAGAACATCGCTGAGAATGACAGCTATTGGGATCAGGTCCGTCGTCTCGCGCATTCTACCCCGGCTTCCTCACTGACGTGTACAGTACTTTGTCCTGTTCGACACACCCTCAGACGTGTTCTCCCTTGTGTCGCCGCATGACGGTACGTTGACACCGTGCACTCCATGCGCTGTTAAGCTCAATAACATGACCAGTTCGTCGCGCAATGTTGGACGCACCCGAGAACGTCGCTACCTTGATCCGAGTTCTCACATCACGGTTGTTCACCTTAGTTTCGGACCACACGTTTCCCTCCGCAACGGCTGCCTCCGTGACCTCATATGCGACGTCGTTCATCAAGTCTGTCACGGCAGAACGTAATCCCACAAAAGAGGTATTGAACGCTATTCGGGTCCTCCAAAGGGTGCTTCCTGTCATCTTCGAAGTCGAAGGCGAGTCGAATGCTTTCGAGCTGGAGGTATTGTGGAAAAGGGTAGACAAGGACAGTGAAAATCAACCTCCTGCGGAAGAAACGGCTCAGTTTGTGATCGAAGACGACGAAGACGACGACGACGGAGACGACAATAGCAATGTGACCAAGCCAACCGGGCAAGGCCAGGAATCGGCACCAAGGGCAGAAAAAATACTGTTGCCATCTCTGGGCGAGAAACTGTTTAGTTGTATGAATGACCTTCTATTTTGTTGTGGGTTTACCCTGCCTACCAAAATACAAGTCGACCACTACAAGATCAATTATGTTATTTGGTGCGCTTATTTGGTTGCTACAGTCAGTCTGCCTGTGACGACTTCGTTGTAGGGAGAAAGGCGTCGGCACTACCACCGATCCGGGCCCGAGTACTCAATATGATTCAAATAAGACCGAAGTTCTACGCCTGCTCCTGGTGCTGTTATCGCGCCAAATGTATGTCTCTCCTGGATCGTTGTTCAGTAAACCATCTTTCTACACCCTTCACGTGGTCCGAAAAACACCCCGTCGGGATGTGTTGACGCTGTTGTGCTCCTTGCTCAACACAGTCGTCAATTCTTCGAAAACGACGAGTGTCACGATTGCAAGTGTGGCGGGCAAAGTCCCGTATAATCATCTCGTATTTAAAGGAGAAGACTCCAGAACTGCTCTCGTGGGCATGTGTTTGCAAGTCCTTTGTGTCTTGCTTGATTTTCAAAGTGGCCCCGCTCGCGATGTTTCATCGGGGAATGGAGAGTCTGTAATTTCCGCGCCCACGGGAAAAACAAACGCATTTCGATATTTCTTGGCAAAACTGGCGAGTCACCGTTCATCAGCATGCAGAGAATGGACTGACTTTTCATCCAGCATCGCACACAAGATTTTGTTTTCATACTGGACGGTATCACGAATGTCTTGGAGCAACAACTCGCCGCCGCAAACAACTTACTTCCGGGTTCCAGGAAGTCTATACCATACGTGCCAGAGACCAGTATGTGGAATGTTGAGCGACGAGGACCACCGAATATGAACACTCACTATTCTTAGTCATCTTACTTTGGAAAATGGTCGAGTTGAACAAGGTTAGTTATTTGAACTCTGCTTGAATCTTGTTCACCGCTTTTCAGAAATTCCGTGCATACCTTCTGGACTCTGACAAAGCAACGGACGTGTTGGCGTACCTTCTGTGCTATGGCTTAGACATCAAAGACAAACCCCGTGCGTTTTTGGGAAATTTCTCGTCACGTTGAACTCGTACTTACTATGCTGCTTAGAGCAGCACGGTCTTTGTCGTGCGTTGACTTATATCGTTCAGACCTTGTCAGCCGAACCCGCGTTCGGTAACAAACTTTCGACCCCTATCAAAATATCAATACCGGCAAAATGGGCAACGCCTGGGACGGCTTCCGATTTCATGATCACGGTGAATCGCCAACAATTTGACAGCCCGTTACAGCCGCTGAAGGCGATATAGGCTATATATTCGATGATAGCTACGACATCCGGAACGCTCAACTCGCTATACCCAGCTCTGATCATTGCTCTGTCGAACGCTGCGCCGTACTTTAAAAACATTTCGGTTGTTTCGTCGACACGGCTCATTCAGATGTTCAAATCATTTTCAAACTCGCGTTTCCTCCTTTCTGACGAGAGTCATCCAAGGCTACTTTTCTTCATGTGAGCACCTATGCTCTTAGCTCGTCGAGTCAGGTTGGTAACGAGTTCAGGCTCGAGGTGTTTAACTCGGTGATATTTCATCATTTATCCGACAACCCCAACTTGCTGTATGGGATTCTCACTTCACACAAGATATTCCAAGACCTTGGCACCTTCACACTGGCTCAAGGACTGCGCGAGATCAAGCGTGTCGAGATTGCCAGAGAAGAACAAGCCGCTCAATCAGAGCGTGCCAGAAAAGGGCCTGGCCATCAAGAAGACGACCTCGAGAGTGGAGACCCACATGCAGAAAAGGTTCGATTGTTGCAACAACAGGACGGCATTCTTGACCGAGAGGAAGAGCCGCCCCGTAACCCAGATACGGAGAACGAGGAAGAGACGATCTTGGGCACTACCATTTCACAAAGCTTCGAGAGTGCCCCTGGTACGCCTACCTCTGAGAAAGCAAGGGGAAAGATGAGGGAAAGAGGATCGCTCTCTCTGGATGTGGATAGGGGTGCTGAGAGGATTGCGAGTGCAGGCATCGGACGAAATGGTTTCGTGCCCACTCAGGAATGGGTGCGTCTACTCGCTACACTACACAATCGGCGCTAAATGTACGTTCGCACTAGGTGACCTCCTGGCAACAAGGGTAAAGGTTTTGTCACCTCGGTAGTCGTCCCCACAAGCTAACGCACGTGCAGCCTTCCTCTGGACACCGTGATGTTGGTCGTTTCAGAGTTGCTCCCCAAGGTCCAAGATCTGCAGGCAGGCCGCCAAAAGGCAAATACCACCGGTGCTACTACGGATTTTTTGCAGAGCGTGACACTCGTTGACGTCCTTCCGCCGAGACCCCAAATGCATCCGCGCAGATTCATGGTTCGTACGGGGTCTATTATTTATCTCCATTTTGCTAATCGTTTCATCAGTGGTCGGACGCTTCTATCGTCTGGCTTACCTCGCTGATTTGGGGAGAGGTTTACGTGCACGGAATGTCACCCCTGGGAATCTGGAACTCTACCAACGTCCGGCTGTTCCTTGTTAAGCACACCCAGACGCAGCCACGTCAGATCACGGGAACGATGTCGAGTGTCGTGGGCGGCTTGTTCTCTCAATCGAGGCAAAGGTCGGATCATGCATAGGTGACACGGGGGATGGAGTCCAGAAAGACTTGTTATTTAAACTGCTTCTACGCACTTTGGCGCGCTAGCACGTCAACACGCTCTTTATGTGATGTACCCCGGCGGACTGACCACATCGAACACGAGAAAAGAGAACTCGAGCAATGACATTTCGGATCTTCTCGCCGCTGTCGCCTGTCAACCAAAAGGCTTTGCGGGCCTCTGTGGAACCGGGACAAGGGCGAAACCGTTCGTTTCAAAACTATAAGCTGCATTGAAGCAGAACTCCGTGCCGATCGGAATCAGGCAAAAGCGAAGAGCCGCCCGCTGAAAAGATGCCGAGCACCAAGAACGAGCAGGGCGCCGGCCAGGGACATTGAGCCCGCGTAGTACATCACAGGCCGGTATGCGGCTCGACTTGCAGCACCATCGGCACTCCCCCCGTGCGCTTCAAGAATCCAACCAGCGACGGGAGCACCCTATAATCGACGAGGTCAGTTAGATTGGGTGGCCCGTCCGCACGAAAGCGCACCATCATGTATCCGACCGACCAAGAAGTAACGACCATCGCAAACGCGACCCTCACTTTTGTGGCGTAAACGTGCGCGATGACGGTGGGCATAGTAGCAAAGAAGCCACCGTTCCCAATGCCGTTGACAAGAATGAATGCGACGAACGGAGCTAGCGAGTTGGACTCTGGCCAGATCACCAACATGCTGATGGCGCTCAGGACGATGGCAGTAAACAGGCTAGTCAGAGGGCCAACGACATCGCAAAAGTGTCCCAAACCAACACGACCGATAGCGGAAGCAATGTTGAACAGGGCAAGCAGTATTGAACCCGAGCGTGAGGAAATGTTGAGTGAGGATGCGTACATCGGTATGAAGAAAGGGGGAACGAGCAAAGGGAACGTTGCGATTCCAGAACCGAGGTACAGCAGTACGAATTTAGGATCCCCGAATAACGACCTGGGAAGAGGTGAACCCGAGAGCGTTTTGATTAGTGGAAAATGGTAATACCAATCGATCTTGGCTGCGATATGAGTTTGACGCTCCTTTAGTAACATGGCAACCGGAACAGCAATGGAAAGTGTGACTAGTCCCATGATCCGAAATGTCCATAGAATACCGAGTCTGTCGATGAGGAGTTGCATGGCGATGCTCTGGATGCAACCACCGAGGCCGCCGCCCGCGAAAACCAAGCCGTTAGCAAGTCCACGTCTTTTCTTGAACCACTGGGAAGGAAGCGTCCCACAAGCCTAACGAACGTGTGCTTCGGAGAGCTAGAGTAAGCGAGACGAATGCGTACCAGAAAACATAAGCTATTCCCAAGACCGACGACGATCCCATTGGTAAAGAAAAGTCCAGCGAGACTCGTTGTACTGAAGCTGTTCAGAACCTGGCCAAAGCCAAGGAGGAAACAGCCCAACATTGCAGCATTTCGAGAACCGAGCCAATGGATTACCCATGAGTTGGGCACGGCACCGATCGCGACCCAAGAGACGGCCAGAGAACCGACGAAGGCAAGTGCAGAGTCTCGTGCAACCTTTGTGTTTGCGAGGCCAGCTTGCAAAACACCCCACGAGTAGAATCCGCCCACATAGAACGCCCTGAAACCAGGCAAGGTGACTGGGCATGATCTAAAGCGGGGAACGGCCCGTACGTGATAAGACTGCAAGCAGAGACGACGACCCAGCCATATCCTCCATCGGGTACCTCGTCGGGAGGAAGAGGAGACACCGGTTTGTCGTATTGGGGCGACAAAGAACAGCAGTCGGGCAGAGAGGCCAGCTCTGCGGAGAGCTGACGGACAGAACTCTTTGAATGGACACTCATCTGAAAGGGGGGTGGAGAGGGGGGACATGATGATTCAAGTTTAAATAGAATTCGAAACGACGTTAGATACGAGGCTGTCAGATTGTCTCCGATAGGCCCATGTGCGACAGAATGCCGGCCGTATGGTGGGCAGCTGGTCTTGGCAAGACAGTCATCCGCGATGCACGCACGATGAAAGCGGGGATAAACTAGTCATCTCGATGAAGGTCCTTCCATACTTGCTCTGTCTTGAGCCGTCGCTCTTTGGCTACGGTGCGGTTGCGACTCGAGCGCTCGCTGCTCTGTTTGGGACGTGAAGAGGACGTGAGGCGGGCGTGGGTCAGACACTGACCTCCTTGCGAAGACATTGGATGAGGGCAGATTTTTGTTCGTTGCACCCGCCAGTGAGACGCTTCCAGTTGCTTGTATGGCAGAGGTCGAGAGCCTCGATGAATTCGCGACAGACTGGGACGGTCAGGGAGAGGTCAGCGCTGCGTGAGGCTGGTGGTACGCACCGTCGCGTTTGTCGGACAGTTGGGGGTGCATGATGATGATGCTGGGGCAGGTGACCGGGCGAGTGAACTCGGAAAGCGATGGGCCGTGTCGGCATTTATTTGCGCCCACTTTCTTATCTCGCACCATCACTCGCCATGGCGCGCTTCAGTTCCGACGACTCGACCGCCATCGCGACCATCCGCACCCTCGCTGCGGACGTCGTCGCCAAAGCCAACTCTGGCCACCCCGGTGAGCACCATCCTTTGTTGCGTCCCATTCCCTCACAGCGGATCCAGGTGCACCGATGGGCTTGGCCCCCGTCGCCCATGTGCTCTTCACGAGGTAAAGGCTGATCCTCGAGCGATCTCTCCCTCCGCCTTATAGGGATGTGCTAGGTTCTTCAACGCCAACCCCCGCAGCTCCAAGTGGTTCAATCGCGACCGCTTTGTGCTTTCCAACGGGTAGGCCTCCTCTCGTTCGCTCCATTGTAACTCATATCGTCACTCCAGACATGCGTGAGTGGACGTGGGGATGGTTTTCCATGCACCGGATCCTCACCCGTCCTTGACCACAGTTGTGCTCTGCAGTACATCCTGTTGCATCTTCTGGGGTACAAACTGTCTATAGACGACCTCAAGGCATTCAGACAGATCGACTCGTTGACCCCGGGCCATCCAGAGGCACACCACACCGATGGTAGCACACCTCATCGCAACCCCCTATCCCGTGTTCTGACAGGAGTTTACATCCAGGCGTCGAGGTCACTACCGGCCCCCTCGGTCAGGGTTTTGCAAACGGAGTCGGCCTTGCTTTGGCCCAAGTTCACCTCGCTTCCGTCTACAACCGCGATAACTTCGACCTTGTGAACAACTACACCTACGGTTTGCGCCATTGTTGCACCTCCGGATAATCTATTAATGCTTGCCTTATTAGTCTTCTGCGGAGATGGTTGTCTTATGGAGGGTGTTGCAAGTGAAGCTGCGTCTCTCGCTGGCCACTTGCGACTAGGCAATCTCATTGTTGTATGTCCGTTTCACATTGACGGGACGCCTTGCAGTACTCACGAATGTCCCTAGATCTATGACGACAATCGTGAGTTTGGATACTTTGGTAGCCTGCCCCTGCTTATACTCCCCCTTCGGAGCAGATATTTCCATCGACGGTGACACCGCTGCTGCATTCACCGAAAATGTCGGCCAGCGGTTCCAATCGTACGGCTGGCAAGTCCTTGCCGTTGAAGACGGCGACAGGTAACGTGTGATTGCGCTCTCGCTGTCCGTCTTCCAACCAGTGACGATAGCGACCTTGACGGGATCTATGACGCGATCGCAACTGCTCGCCGCGACACATCCAAGCCCACGCTCATCCGACTCCGCACGACGATTGGGTACGGCTCCAAACAACAGGGCACCCACGGCGTCCATGGTTCCCGTGGGTAGCTGTGTTGTTGCGTCATCCCCCTACCCCATTTAATCTCCCACACAGCGCTCAAGGCCGACGATATTCAATCTCTCAAGGGCAAATTTAATTTCCCAGCAGATCAGACGTTTTACGTTCCCGCTGAGACATACGTAGCATACAAGGCAGCCGCTCGCCGGGGTGCCGAACTTGAGTCAGCTTGGACGACCTTGCTTGCCAAGTACGCCGAAGCTTACCCAAAGGAGCACGCGGAGCTCACCCGTCGGATTGCCGGAAAGCTCCCAGAGGGTTGGGAAAAATCCCTCCCCGTCTACAAGCCTAGCGACGCCGCCCAGGCCTCTCGGAAGTACTCTGAAATTGTTTTAACCGCCATAACACCAAACCTTCCAGAGCTTATCGGTGGTTCGGCAGATCTGACCGGTAGTAACCTGACCAAGGTCAAGGGAACCGTCGACTTTCAGCATCCCAGCACTGGCTTGGGAAACTACTCAGGAACCTACATCCGCTACGGAGTCCGTGAGCATGGCATGGGCGCAATTGCGAACGGTCTGGCAGCATACGGGGGCCTCATATCTTTTGTTGGGACTTTCTTGGTACGTGCGATGGGGAACCAGAGTTTGACCGTGCCTCACTCGAGTGCAGAACTTTGTGTCATACGCCGCTGGCGCCGTGAGATTATCGGCTCTCAGCAAGCACCAGGTCATTTGGGTCGGTGGGTGGCGCTCCATCGTCGTTTGATTCCTTGCCGATCCGTTCATTTATTGCAGCAACTCACGATTCCATCGGTCTCGGCGAAGACGGTCCTACACACCAACCTGTTGAAACGGTTGTCCACTTGCGCGCCATCCCGAATCTCGACCTCTGGCGTCCCGCTGACGGCAACGAGACCTCTGCGGCCTACCTGGTTGCAATTCAAAGCAAAGAAACCCCTTCCGTTTTATCACTCTCCCGGCAGAACCTTCCCAACCTCGAGGGATCCACGATCGAACGCGCTATACGCGGTGGATACGTGCTCTACGAAGTCGAGGGCAAGGAGGATTTAACTATCGTTAGCAGCGGCAGCGAGGTTGCGATCGCATTGGAGGCCGCAAGCAAGCTCAAAAACGAAGGTCTCCAAGCCCGTGTCGTGAGCTTGCCGAGTTGGTCTGTGTTCGACAGGCAGGACAAGGCATACAGGCTGAGCGTCTTGAGGAGTGGCGCCCCGATCCTATCCTTGGAGGCTCTGTCAACCGTTGGATGGCAAAAGTACAGTCACGAGGCATGTGTCGTTTGTGTCCGAGGTTTTGGTTATTGATGGCTGCTCACAGCAATATGGTCTGCTGGGATGGGGAGCGTCTGGGCCATACAAGAAGGTCTATGAGAAATTCGGCATTACCGGCACAAGTGAGTATGTTCCATGGATGTATGATCTAGGCCAACTCCCGCCACTCTAGACATTGCTGCGGTCGGCAAGAAAGTGATCAGTTTCTACAAGGGCCAAAGGGTTGTTTCTCCCCTCGAGAAGGCTCTGTAGGATGGCTGGATTTCTAACCGTCAGAAAATGGGATGTAGCTCCCGTGTAATTATAAATAGACGAAGAGATTGCCTCGGAGTGTGCAGTGAGGCATTAGGCACGAGTAACGACGGTCGCTGGTGTCTACACCAAGCGGACAGCTCTATTTTCGGTGGACAGTCATGTTGTCCCAGGCGGCTCTCTCCTCTTCCTCGTTGATGACAGCCTGGATATGCGGTTTGAGGTAGCGGACGTCCTGTGGGACCAGAGTTGGGCGAATACCAGAACGAACGGCGCTGCACATACGTCTTTGGCCGACACCCACTTGTCCTTTGGCAAATCTTTGTGGACAGCACTCGCGTGTAACGACGCCTTCATACGGTATGCGCGATCGTAGGCCTCGCGTGGGGTCAGACGCCCCAGTGCCTATATAACACGTTCTCGCGATGACACGGTCGAGCAACTGGAGCGCGACGTACCCTCTGTACCTCGGGCAGCTCTTCCATCTCTGTTTTGTGTGTGAGAGGTACAGACGGGGGGTAAGAGGACTCAACACGAACGGAGGTCGTCGTACTTGAGGCCCATGCGGCGGTAACCCATCAAGTCGGCATACCAGTGGGCGACGGGGGTAACGAGCCCCTTGAGCGTGCGGGACGAGCGGACGTAGGGAGCGAGGGATGGTCCGAGCGCGTTCATTGCGTGTGCGTGCGTGTGTCGGTGCAGCTTTTTCGACGCGGGGCCACTCGGAAACAAAATGTTTGTCCGTGTTTGTATTGAGAATAGTAAACAAACAATTTACTGATAAGATCAAAAAAAAATGCACGGAATCGCTCTTCGTCCTGACACCATCCGCGATGCCAGCACCCAACATCCACGAACGCACCTTCATCATGGTCAAGGTATCCGTCCTCGTCCCGCCGCTCAGCAAGCCACTGGATAACGTCCCAAACAGCCCGATGGGGTCGATCGTGGTCTCATTGGCGAGATCCTGACCCGCTTTGAGCGACGCGGTTTCAAGCTCATCGCCGCAAAGCTCATCCGTCCCACCAGAGAGCATATCGAAAAACGTACCCTGCCATGCGCGCTGATCTTGCGATCGCGACCAGACTCACATGCACGCCGTCAGACTACGCCGATCTCAAGAACAAGCCCTTCTTCCCCGGTTTGATCAAGTACATGACGTCCGGCCCCGTGTTCGCCACGGTCTTTGAGGGTCTCGATGCCGTCAGGACAGGCCGCGTCATGCTCGGCGCGACGAACCCCCTCGATTCTCAGCCTGGTGCGTCGTACCGACATTGTCCGACCGGGCGTGTCGCTGACGCGCCCCCCAGGGACGATCCGGGGCGACTACGCCCTCGCTGTCGGCCGCAACATTTGCCACGGCTCCGATTCCGTCGAGAGCGCAGAGAAAGAGATCGCGTTGTACGTTGTGCTTGTCTCGGCGACGCTGGTGGACGTGCTCAGCCTGCTTCCCAGGTGGTTCCCCGAGAAAACCGTCCAGTACAAGCTCACCCAGGAACACGTGATTTTCGAGACATGACGGATCACTAGCATTGTACCATAGACTTGAAAGAGCGATCGAGGGGATCCATGTCGGTGTGTTCATCGGTCGAGTCCGAACGCAAACAGGGCCGTGTTGCTAGAGTGAGGAGCTGGTCGCTCGCGATGCTGCGCGCTTGTCGGGTCTCCGAGGCAATCTGGGCTCGAGCAAAAGGTCGGAAGCAAGCGTCGGTGTTTGAGCGAACACCTTGCGATAAGCCACGGTGTATTTCCGACCTTCAGAACCAGGGGGAAGAAGACGAGTACGAAACTGGGTCTCCATGTGCACCGAGGCTGTACCGGAGCAGTTCTGGGATCGCGGTCGAACGAACCCGCTGGTCCCAAGGTCCCCGCAGCACGTCTGAAGTAGGCCGAAGCTGCCACGCGTGTCGACGGAGACGCGCTGCTACACTCCATCGACGGCGGAGGGTGTGCACATGCACATGATGCGCCCATGGACGGTGACCCACGCGGTCAGTCCCAACTTTGCACGACGAGGCTGCGCGCGCGTGCCTCGTGCCGGCTTGCGGCGGTGGGGACGGAGACGCGAGGCGTGCTCAAGTCCTGCATGGCCTCTCGCCGGCCCGGCCCGGGGAGGTCTCGTGCCTCGCCGCGTGGGTCCACGCAATCGGACTGCGGTCGGCGGAAGAATAAAATTACTACTACAACCAAGAATAAGAACACAAGTGCAAAATTGGCATGGCGATGTAGGCAAGGGTATGATCCGAGAGTAGCGATCACCAGCCCCGTCGTCCACCGATCCAGAGCACTGCCTCTCGGCGTGCCATGGGTGAGGTCTATCCGTCCAAGCAGAAACGACCCTCCGCGTGCGTCCCCCACAGCCTGCATCGCAGGGGGGTGGAGAGAGAGGGAGAGAGAGAGTCAGAGATGTGTTTATGAGAGTACCCCCGATCAGCTTCCTTGCTACGTCCCACAGGCGAGAATGGCAGCCAAGTCCTTCTCACCGGCCGCGGAAAGCTGCCGTGAGCGGGCCTTGAGTCGTACTGACAACAAAGATCAGGCGTAACAGAAACCGAGAAAACGACCACTTACGATTGCGGTCGAGACTCAGTAGCACCACCTTGACCGCATTGCTTACATCTCGCGCAGCCGTGCCAACCTTGAGCAGTGCAGATCGATCGATCCAATGCTCGTCTTGCCAGATGGCAGCCTTGAGGATGAGATCGTCCATGCATCGGTCCCAGGAGTCTTGGTCGGAGAACTCGACTTGCTCCGTTCGCACGTTCAAGGACGCAAGGTAGTTGCCTTTCGAGGTCTGCACCTTGAGCGAGGCTGCGTGCGTTCGGACGTGGGAGGTGATATAGCCGACCGCTTCCTGGGCCGTCTCGCCCAGCTGGGACGTGTTGGCACAGAGTCCATCGAGTTCCATGATGACAGGAACCGGGACGACGACGGTCCACCGAAGCGACTCGACAATCGAGGCGACGACAGACAATGACGACAGGAGAATGTTCGTGTCCAGAACGAGTATGCTGTAGCCGGGAACAATGTTGAGCGTGGCGGCGGACGCGATAGGCGGACACGGACTGCGCTTCGCGCCCTGCCTCGAGGAAGGCGGCGACTGCCGAGCAGACGCAAGCAGCGATCGCAGATATCGGCGCCGCGCCTACAAACGTTTGAGCTGATGCCAGCGACGGTACGAAAAAGTTCCTGTACCTTGAGTGCCCTCACCTCCTCCGAATCCTCTTCGTCATCCTCACCGTCCGAGGACTCGTCGACGTCGGTTTCACCAGCGTCAATGTCCATCGCGTCATCGGTCCATCTCCGACCTCTACGACGGATCTCTTCTTGCTCGCGTTCATGACGGTCCTCCTCTCTCCATCTGCGCACTTTTGCCTCCAACGCGCCGTCAACCTTCCACTTGCGCGTCCCTTCCACCCACGTGAAACCGTCGACAAGGCCGGACAAGTTGACAGCACTGCGCGCGATTCTTGTCCACCGTTGCGTGGTCTCGTTCTTCAGCTCGCCACCACGTTCGTCTTCGTCCTCGTCTTCGATGATCCCATCGGTCAATTGGCCCCCCTCCTCGACCTCCAGCACTTCAATCTCCACGCGACGATCTTCACCGCTCTTCCAGTACCCGCGCTCAAACACCTTCCGACCGACCCACTCCATCCCACGCATAGCCCAGTCTTCGGGGAGGGGCGGAGCACAGCCACTCGTGAGCATCGACCAACGCTCTGTGCCGGTGGGAACAGGAACGTGGAGCCCTTGCGAAGCGTGTATGCCCTTGGGTATCGAGGTGAAGAACGTTGCCAAATCTTCCCATGGAAGAAACCGTTCCAGGATTGCAAGAACCTCGGGATGCTTTCCGACGGTCGTGAGGAAAGTGAGGAACACGGTGAGATAGGGATTTAGGGTGGACTTGGAAAAAGGCGAGGCCTTGCGTGTCGGATTGCGGAGCACGAACGAGAGCATTGAACATGCGAGCTGCATTGCGTATTTGAACACCTGCGAGAGTTCAAGGGATAGGGGGCTGTCTGGCAACATGGGCGAGGCCTGCGACTGGGACGGAGATTTCGATGCATCGTCGTCCACGTCCATCCGCTTCTCCTCCGCATCTTCGTCGGGCTGGGGGACCGCATTTCGCTTCGCAAAGACCCGGAAAGAGGCTGATGTAGCGTCACGGCTCCCCGAGCTGCCCATCCTGCGCAAGATGCTGCTGGGCCGACCGTATTCCATCACGGCGCCAACGTTGGCCACGGCCATCATGATCCATTCGCGTTCCTCGGCGCCCTCGATCTCGAGCCGTTCCAGGAAGCGGGAGAGTGTGGGCGCGAAATCGTCAAGTTGGATGTTGGTGAAGAGCATTCCATGAAGGAGGACGAACAGCTCTGGAACAGTCGCGTCTGCCTGAGACCGCCTGGACTGAGCAGACAAGGACCATATCGGCAAGATGGATTCCCGTGACGTTGAGAACGGGTGGATGGTCGTCATGCTGAATGACCGGATATGGTTAGCATCGCCGGCTCGGTGGACTGGGACTCCGACTCACCTTCTCACAAAGTGGTACACTGCCCGGAGCTCCTCGTCCTCGACCTCGCGACTGAGCAGCCCCAGATGGTGGTGGAGTTTCCCTGCGCCGGGTGTGTCCGCGATCCCCTTTGCGTACCACTCTTTCGCGATACTTCGCCAGCGTTCCTTTTCGGGCTCGACTTCCATCAATCGAGCAGCGATGATACCGACGCTCGGTGTGGGGGAGCCGTCGATCCGCGCTGCTGGCAGGTCGGAAGAGGACCTCACGCTCATCTGTGACTTGCTCTTCTGAGCGTCGCTGACGTCGTCGGTGGACGCCGCGTTCGCCCGGGAGACGGCGTCTGCGGTGAGGGCAGCGCCAGACAGCTGGTTGCTCGTGACCATCGCGGCAACAGCCATGCGGTATCGGGCGAGGTCGCCGAGGGCCTCGAGCCATCCGGCGCGGAAGGTCTTGAGGCTGGGTTCCTCGAGCAGACCCGTGTAAAATGTGTAAGCGAAATAGATGAAATCTTGTAGGTGCTCGAGCGCGAGGGGAGAGGAAAAGGAAGCGCGACGGAGGGCCTCGAGGAGCTTGTGGAAAGCGTGCGTCCAGAGTCTGATGATGATGTTGTACTTTGTCGGGATGACGCGCAACGAGGCTGGGACGGAGGGCGCGAGAGATATCTCCATTAGGTTGTGCATCATTTCAGCCAGCCTGAAGAGCAACGTGTGAGCATGACGTTACGATACGCGGACGAGAGAGAGGTCACCGTTTATGGTCGGATATCAACTTGAGCCACTTTTGCTGTTCGAGCTCTTCGTCAGAAACCTCGCGAGCGCGGGCGTGCAAAAGAATGCGGGAGTCTTCCGGGTGATCGTCCGTGTCTTCCGTGAGAATTTTTGATTCCAAGGCCGAGAGGCTGCGGTAAAGCTTCTTGAGCTGGACGGCGAAGGCGTTGTTGCCGGGCTCTTCGCGAGGTTTTCCGTCAAAGAGTGCGGACGAAGCGGAGGAGTTGTCTGTTGTTCCCGAGGAGAGGGTGAAGCTCGAGGACGCCATGGAGTGGGCATATGAGGAAGTCGAGGACGCGGACACATGGTCTCCAGAGGACTTTTGGACGGGGGCTGATCTCGGGCCGTTGGATGGTCGTGCGAGGACGGAGAAGCGGACGGGGTCGTCCTTGCGGTGGTCGAAAAGACGCTGGTGGGAGGGGGGATCGCGGGAAGCGGGGTTTCGGGGAAGGTATGAGCTGCTGGTTGCGTCCGAGACCGTCTCAGGGTCGTGTGTGCGTCGGGGGGGTATCGGATCTGTCTCCGGGTTGTAGAGTTTGCTGTGCTGCTGCTGCTGGCGCGGCGTCTGGTGTTT
>JBBPTT010000195.1:0-38943 GCA_038094175.1 Boletellus aff. lepidospora
TCGCGACCACGGTTTGATCGAGGGCAATCAGTGCGAGGCTCAGCAAGAGCGCAAGGACGACAACGAGAAGCGGCTTCCCGGACAGGACACGGCTTTCGTCCATGATGGCGTCTGAGCTCGAGAAGCTGAGGGAGAAAGGGGTGTTCTGACGCCGAGAAGGCGAGAGTGTAACGTTGTATAGTGCAGTGGACCCTCGTGGGCTGCGAGCGCAAACTCCGAAAAGTGCCTCATACTAGCATGACCATGAAACTACTTGGCTGTACCTGCTAGTAAATTATGTAATGAGCTTCTTGAACCAGTGATCTGGGTGAAGGATATATTTGCGGCTTCATATCAACCTACCAGCTTGCTGTCCTCCTGAATCCTGATGGCATGACGGAGCGTACTGTCACTTGCGCCCATTGTACCGAATACGCACCTAAGCCTCGGCGGCTGATGTCAGCCCACTGCCAGTGCAACGACACCATAGGAGCGCATATCCACAAAGATGGCGGAGTGGCGCATCATCTTGGCAAAAATGCCCAAATTCCCACGAAACCCAAATTGGGCGCATGGATCACATCTCCTCCATCGTGCGCCTCTTCAACTCATCTCTGCACGCACTTTTTCTTTTCTCGTTTTTCCTTTCAACAAACGACCCGCACCATCATAAAGAGGCGAGTTCCTTGGGTGCTCTAAAACTGCTTTCGACGACACTATGGCGTCCATGTTTTCACTGTTACCTCGGGCTGGTTTTTGCCGACCACACGCTATGGAGTGTAACCCTCGCCTCGTTCAGTCGGAACTCCAAATGAGGTGGAGCGAACCGGAAAGCTCAGCTAGATTCGATAGAGAAGATCCGACAATCCTGAACGCCCTCCGGACCTGGCCGCCGTGGCCTCGTTGGGTTCGCATATTCGTTCATATAGAGCTCAATGGCATCCTATCTCGGGCTAATTCATGAGGTACAGATTACAAATAGCACCACGCCATGAGTGGTCTCTGTAAGACTTGGTGTGTAAAAGATCTCCACCAAACCAGGATACATAGGTATCACGTCCTGACTGCGGGTTGAACGTAAGCACTCTGCGATGTTTGTGTTACGACTGAACACTTGTTCCACTTCAATTGTCTTGACCCTTACTTCCTCCTTTTGTCCTCTGGAGTTTACATGTTAGCAGGGCCAAGGTTGACCAAAACGTAATCTGGGCGCGAGGGGGACACCACGCATTATCATTCCCCCTACCGAAAACGCCCACCATGGGGTTACCCTCAGTGTCATCATACCTCACGATCAACCGGCGACGCCCTCGTTCCTTGCAAGGAGTGGACAGAGAGCATTCCAGAGGTCAGCCGACTTTGGCCTGATCCGGTTGCGTCTCCTGATCAAACACATACCACATCGAAATCATGCGGCGTGAGGACGGGGAACCGAACATTGCACCAGATAATGACGCTTACATTCGCTGTCAGTGATTCGTCGACGCCACCGTGGTTCGCACGCCCATTCCTTGCGTAAGCAGAAATGTCAGTGCAGGGCAAGGTCGGCGGCGGCCGGTGGCTCGCTTTACTTTTCATCACAGGTGGTGTGCCCCGCGCGCCGAACAGAGATGAAAGGGTCCAGCTCTCGGCCGGGGGTTAGGCGTCGATTCGAACGAATTCCGCGTTTCAGATGCTCCAAGGTGGTCATATACCAATCTCATTACCCCCCTGGCTTGCTTCACGTCTGCAAAGCGGAGAAGTGTAACGTCATCGCTTTGCAAAGAGCTGATCGATTGAACGGGGCTATTTTCGCACACTAGCCGAGCAAGAAGTCGGCCAAGGCCCACGTCAGCAAACCGTGCAGTGACGTTACCGCTTGGCTCTTTCGTGGTCATTCGAGAGCCAAGAGGTAGGCAAACAAGGGTCCTCGGCAAGGTCGCTCTCTGGCTTTGGTAGCGGGTGGTTTGATTGGTTTTTGGCCACTTTCCAATTCACTGATGCACTTTGTTTTGCTGACGGCCCAGCTCATTGCTTGTCCCGTTGGCTTGATAGATTCAAGAAGACAGCCAAAATTAGTCGTCCATTTACTAAATAAGGGCATGGTGGTATATTCTCAATATATATGCGACGTATTCGTAAACCCGGTGCAGTACATAAGATAATCTCTCCAAACAATACATGACAGAGCAAAGCCGGCCGCCAACGCCAATTCTACATGGTCTACCCATTCTTTCCTACTCACCACCGAGACCGACCATTGCGGGCGTTCGGGTCCGTCAATCGCAAAAAAATTCTTCGAGACCATGTCCGAAGATGGTCAAACCGTTCTCGATCGTTTCGTCCGTTCCCACGAACGTAGCACGGAAATAATTGACGCGCTACCAGGAATGGAATCAGCGCCGCATGGAAGCCAACACGAACAAACAAGCCTACGTCAGCAATATGACCGTCCGGGGGTGCGCGACCCGAGCGGTCCACGATCGCAAAGGTGGACGCGGGCATCATGACCAGGCCACAGTCGAGGAGTTTGCGGAACATCTCGTCCATCAGCTCTGCCACGTTTGACGCGGGCCCTCCGACGCCCTTTGTTTTATCGACGTCTTCGAGCACCCTGTAGCGCGGATGACGCTCGAGATGGATCTTGATCCACACAAACATGCCGGATTTTGGGACTTCGGCCGAGGCGAGACCAGAGCCAGCGACCTCGCGAGCGAACACCGCCATGAACAGGTTGCGTCGACGCTCGTACTCGCGGCAGAGGGACGACACCCATTTCAGGAAACCGTCCATGCCCCAGCCGTGGGGCCCAAAGAGCTCCGCGACGAACGCCTGTCCCAGACCGTGCGGATGTTGGGACGACGAGTCCGTCAGCATGTCCAGTTTTTCTGCAAAGAATTCGTTACACGTGACCCAGCCCAGCCGCATTCCCGGCGCGAGGATTTTGCTGAAGCTGTACCATAATCAGAATCATTGATCAGGACCCATCAAATTGGTGTGTGGCACGGCTAACCTATCCAGGCGCATCACACGCCCATCATAGTCCATCGATACGAACGAGCGCGGAAGGACCTCGGCTATAGCGCGGGTAAAACCATGCTCTTCTGCTGCCGCTTGCGAGACGTTGAGATCGTACTGCAAGAAAAAGTACGGGTCGTCCTCGAGAATGACGACGTCCCAATCGCGTGCAATCTGGTAAATCTGCTGCCGTCTTTCGAGGGAGAGCGTGCTTCCAGTCGGATTTTGAGAGCAGCTAATTACGTGCGCATGAGTCAACGGACGGACGACCCAGCACAACGGTAACGTACGGGATGGTGTACAGGACATGAGGACGCTTCCCGTGGGAGGCCTCGTCCCAGTTAGCCAACGTTCGTTCCATGTCTGACGGTATGAGACCATCCTTGTCCATTCGAATCGGCACCCACTTGATGCCGAGCGGAAGGGCCGCATTGGTCATGGCCGAGAACGTGAATTCCTCACAGAGGAAGGAGTCGCCGGGATCACCCAACAGCCGGAAACACTTGGTGAGCGCGTCGGCATTTCCGAGGCTGAGGGTGACTATGTGCTTTGGCGGTGCATGGATGCGATCGGTGAGTTCTGCGAGCGCGTCTCGAACCTGTTTCAAGCCTCCGCCAGCACCGTAGGCCATGGCTGTTCGAAGACTCAGCGCGCAGGGCTGGTCCTTGTAGGAGGAGATGGTCTGTCGTTCGCCAGCGCCTGTCCGCCACGCTGGGACGGGGTCCTGATCGCGGACAGAAGGAACCACGAAGTTCATTTCGGAGATGGGATAGAGCGAGTGGTGGGGGTCGCCTATCACGCGAGAAGGACGTCGATGAGCGTTCGCCCGCCGGGACGCCAGATAAGCATACCGTTGCCCATGTTGATCGTTCCGGGCTTGACTTGGGCGGCTTTCCAGATGGACTTGATGGGGTTCGGCAGCCTGGCTCTGGCTTCCACAGACAAGTGGCGGGATAGGTCAGGCTGGCGACGCTTTGATGGAGTTCCATTCGCGCGGTCGTCGTACGGCGTTGGGACATAAACCATGGTGAGGATGCTTGAGTGAAATAGAGAGAGAGGAAACGGGGGGGAGGAAGGCGGACGGAGGGTACAATGGGATGCTGTATTTCAAGGGCAAGGCGGTCCGCACTTATGTGAGCTGGTTACGACACATGGGCGATACGGAGACGAAGAAATGAAATGCACACGCAGCCAGAACGGCGAAGGAGAGTCGGTGTATGGCCGTGCGGTGGGAACAGCCGAGCGGACACCGGAGTCGTTCCCGGGATCGCATCGCGGGCGTTCGAGTGCCTGCAAAAGTCGCTGGGACAAGAGCGGACGCGATGACGAACCGAGGCCTGCTCAGATCCGCGTGGCGAGATTTCTGCCCTACGCGCCATTACATAAACGTTCGCGGGATGCACTAATCTGGAAACCGAACCAGCTCGGCCAGCAGATCATTTCCCCGGCGAACCCCAGCGGACTCTCCACCAAAGCGCTGGCCCACTGGCGCATGCGTCCACAGTCCACCATGTGCTCACACCTTCTGCAGCATCAATATATATCGGCGTCCGTATCGACGTTAAATTGCGCTATCAACAATGTCCGAGAAATAATATGGTATAGTGCACCTAAAAGGCGGCGATTCATGCCCGTCAGCGACGACTCCACTTGCATCAAGCCGCTTCCAGTCCAGCTGCGCACAGCCCGCATCCAACGCACTCCAAACAAGCTGACGACGCATGGTAAGCGACATTCGGTGCCGACCATAGTCACTCACCGAGTCCACCGCAGCATGCGCATAAGTAACAAGGACAGCATAGCGGATTCTGGAACGAGCCTACATTTGGACAGTTCAGCGCGGTCTACCTCCTGACAGGCTGTTGTCCTACTTTTGCAGCAGCAGAGACTGAGCATGATTGCCGCGACAAGCACGAGGAACAACCCAACGAAAATGATAATGAGATACACTATTGCAACCGTCGGTCCTTCAGTTACTGCGGCAACCCTGGCATAGCCCGAGGACCCACTCACGTTTGTGCCGCGTGAAGCCTGACTGCGACTGCCTCTTGCCCAACGAGCTGCCGCTCACATCCGCTCCAAGACTGATTAGGTCAAACAGATCAACATCAGATACGCAGGAGATGACCAGCATCGTCCCGACTGCAAGAAACAGGAGCACGATAGCGACCAAAAACTTTCGTACCCTTGCCTGATGGCAGGCATGAGGGTTAGACTCCGCGGCACACGAACACTGGCGCTTGGAACCCAAATGAATCTGGCATTGATTTGCAGATTTCTCTTCATTGTGCGACTCAGCGCGGTACGCGCTCATCGTGCTCGGGAGAGGCTGCGTCAAGATTGGGGCCATGGCTGATACGGTGGTGGTCGAAAGTGTGAAAAAAAAATCTCGGGGCTTTTCGCCGCCGCGGTACACAGCCACACCGATGCCGGTGCATTTAGTGTGTTGATGTGTATTTGTGCTGATGTCGGCCCACAGCTTGTCGGCATTCCAAGGAAACGCGGTTTGTGCGAGTTGGGCTTCCTCTCGCTTCAGTGCTCGGCTCCGGAAGCTCCGTTCGTCTACGATGTCCTCGTCAGCTCCTTCAGCGATGCTCTATAGTTAACGGCGACCACAGCATGAAACCTCTTCCCGGCTGGAAGCTACTGACGCCTTCAGACCAGCTGCCATGATTCTATCTCCTCGGAAGGTGATCGTGATGCTGGTGAACCAGGTTTCTGCTGTCCGCCCAAGGCTGGCGCAGATGGATACAATCTCAGGGATAATTGACTACGCGGCCGTTGTTGGAGAGTCGTCCGTCGCAGGTGCGTTCTTGCGCCTCCCCGTCGTGTGACACTCTACTCAGAGGACGACACTTCCATTTCCCCAACGCTCAGCCGACGCTATGATGAAGTAATTGTGTTTGTCGTGGCCGAGGCCAAGGCCTTTGTCCTCCCCGTCCCCTTCGGAGGACATCTCTCTAAAGTCCTCCTTGAGCTCATTGCATGCACGAAACATCTTGAGCACTAGAGCTGATTGAGTGGAGGTGGAAGGCCAAGCGAGATCGGACTTCCAGGGAACGCCTCATTGAAGAAACCTCGAACGAGCGTAATCCTGCGTTCATCGCTGGCATCCTTTTCTCACGGGTGAGTATACTCGATCCTATAGTTTCTTTGACGAGAGTCGAGGAAAGAGGCTGATATTCATTATTTTCAGATTCCAGAGAGTTTTACGGAGTCCAGTGTTGATCAATGGTTTATCCCGGAGCCTGGAAGTGGTGGTGTGTGACATGTGATAACGCAATTGTGCCGGTGACTTTTTTTTGAGTTGAGTCCAACTACATTAGCTTGCCGTACCGTCCTTGAAACGGTGGGACATGTAAGCTACCGATTCCTTCCTTCGGATCTGAGGTGCGCGTGACTCCGTCCCTAGTAGAGCGCGCCCGGTCCTGCATTTGTGTCAAGGGTACTCACTCGGCGAGAAGACGCAGGGTTGAGGGGAAAAAAATAAGCGTTCGACTGCTTTCCCCCTCTGCGATCGATCTCCGACCCAATGCAACATGACAGAACAGGCTCCACCGAACTCAGAACTACGACTCCGAGCACTGTAGGCGACAAGGTCGGCAAGCCTCCGCCGACGGACAAGGCGACCGATGGCGCGCGGGAACCGTCCACATCGATCGATTCCAGCGACGGCGGCCAGCTTGACTGGGAGCCTAACGGGATGAACATTACGGATTCTGGAACCGATTCTGCCGGGGACTGGCAGACGGTATGAACTCCAGCCCGCAACGCATACGCGCATTATTGCTACGTATGGAACTGTCGCTGTGTGGACAAGGTTTTCGCTAGGGGGTCCTAATGGATCGGGTTGGTCCGAATGCGGGTTTTTGTTTGACCCGTCGGGTTGAGAAGCTACGAAAGCCAGTTCGTGTCCGCGAGACCAGCCGAAAGACATCATTAGTTCTGTAGGTTTCCGAGTTCTTCAGGGCACTACTGTGGTATTATCGTGCGTCGTGATGCATCAGTTGTCAGGAGCCGACTTGTCTTGGAGTTTTCCATCAATCACACTGCTGGATTGGTTGTGTCAACAGCACGGGCGACTTGATGCATATGTTCAGATGCAAGCACCAATGTATCGCCTGCTCCTAAACGTGAACCTTGAAACTGCTGCCGAAGCGCGCAGAAACCAGGCCGGCTTCTAGAAAGAGACGCAGCGCGCGTCCTGACAAAACGTATGCCAGAATGCCCACTACCTTTGTTCTTGCTGGTTGTGCCTGATCTATCCCAATTCCGGGCGTTGGTGCAATTCCACCCGGCGGGTCCTCCATTCTTGGGGCGCGATCGGCTGTGCGGACGAGGTTAGATAGCGAACAAAATTTTGACTTGACTGCGATTAGACGTCAAAGCAGTGCAACGCCGCCGCGATCAAGATGTCGCTTTCCGTTGCCAAGAGGGGGGAGCACAAACAGGGACGAGAGGGCCTGATGCTAGCAGATCAGAATAGAACGAGACGCGCCCGGACTTGGTTCGTATCTGACTTCACCGGAGCGCACCAAGTATCTTGAGGCCTTTTTCATCCGAGTGGCTGACACCGACACGCCCCGATTCGTAGCCTTTTGTCAGCCCCAGATGATCAAGGGGCGCTGACAAGGCTGCAAAGCTGCGATGGCGCGCGCTCGGTCGTACAGTGAGCGTTGTCGGCACCAGCCGCAGCGGCACGCAATAGCGCCCAGAAGGTCCGGACCCAGCTCTGCCCGTTGTCCAGGGTCAAAATAACCTTGGTCAACATTTGAAACGCAACACCCCACGAAATCAAACAAGTGGCACCATACGCGTGACACCCAGAGAGTCATCCGCTTACCGAGCTGGAGCCAGATCAAGTGCCGGCGTGCAGCAACCAGCGGATCACACCACGGTCCGCGAACCAAAGGAAGAAAAGAGGGGCCGGCGAGCACTCAATACGTGCTCACGATCCACCTCCCTACATACATCACTCTTGGAAGGACACCAACAGACATCGCTTGGTGCGGGAAACGTTGTGTCATTGTAGCTTCTGGTTCCATATGGATGTGAGGTAGGCAACATTAGCCTGTACACCAAAGTTGTAGCCAAAAGTGGGGATAGATGATATCACTCCCCGGGTTCTTGTGTGGCAGCAACCCCATGATCCCCAATGTCTATCGTACCAGGAGGGGGAAACCATCCCCACGTCGCCAGGTTAACTCGGAAATCGCCCGTTCGGCCGTCTGTGACTTCGACACCCTCTTCCTCGAGCATGCCACGTTGTCGCTGTGCGCCAGTTGTCCCAGGGCCACGCGAAGAGATCGTCCCAGCGGCCGAAATCACCCTATGCCAGGGCACGGGCGGTGTCACGGCCGGAGACAGGAATTTTAGTGCTATCAACCCACAATTAACTATTTATCCGACGATGGTATGAATGCGCACCCTGGCCGACGTGTCGTGAATGTCTGGGCATCCCAATCAACTTGGCAATGTGACCTATATGTGTGGGCCATCTGTATTATGATTTATAATAGGTACAAGTGGGCATCTACGTACTGTAACTCGTTACTTTCTGTGGAGGGATTCTGTCCCGACAGACGTGAGGTTCGCGTTGGCGTGTAGCTTCTAGGAAAGCCTACTGTCGTACGACGTGATATACCTGCCATCGAATCAGTCCAGTCCCTCTCTGACGGATCAACGTGCCCACCGCGGCGTGGAACTCTGCGCTGTCCATGGCTTGCTTGCTACCCACCGACTGAACCAGCTCGAAGCTGTGAACTTACTGATCCTCCCACGCCAGAGCCTTTTTCTCTCGCATCCCACGCATTAGCCGGACGTCTGTCCCCAGCACTACTGTCCATCCCCAGTCGCGAACAAACTCCCAGTCGCAAAGTCTTTCGTTCACGTCCTGCTTTACGAGGCCTCCAAGAACACGCTTTTTTCACTTGGTGAAATCCCTTTTTTGCCAATCTTTCTTGGGTGGAACAAGCCTGATGCCTCCCGTACTCATGTCAAGACTCCCTGGCAGGGAGTTACAGTGGCAGAAGCATTCAACGATGGACACATCAGCGCTTCTCCCCCTTTGCGTTTGGTTCGTAACTCGCCGGGCCTGGCAGTTTTTTGGGGGGAATGGAGACATGATACGATCACTCTGGATTCACTTTCCTGCCTTTAACATGCAAACATGCAATCCGATAAATAGTGGGTGAGTCGAGCAAATGGCAGGTACTTGATGGTGCAATCTGTCTCGAGAACGAATACCGGGTATCGAGCAGATGGTATCTTGTCAAAACGCTGGGATATCGTATCCTGGAGCTGCGTCTGTTTTGGCGCGATCATTTAGTCTGGTGACCAGACCGTCTATGGGACTGCCGAGGCGAGGCAAATCATCGGTGGATAGACGGCGAAAAGCTGAACGAGCAATATGAGATCGACAAATATAGACTGCCATATGCCCAGGAACCCGATAGTGATATTAAGCTAGACAAGAAAGTATGAAGCGAGCTCTCGAAGTATCACAAGGAAAAAACGCATCGTCATAGGCAACGAGTTCAGAAATTCCAGTATAGCATGCATCTGGGTAAGACAATCAGTGACTTGGTGCGATCAACCAAGGTCCGGCGTTCGAGATCTCACCGACATCGCATCGAGCAGTACTCCCATCACGAAAGCGAGGAGAAGGGCCAACAAATTGAGAATGAAGACAGGCCGTTTATGGCCCTGTGGAGTGGAGAAATGGAACAGCGAAATCAGAAGAGGAAAAAACAGGATCAAGAACGTGTGTGAGAGCATGAGGGAGTTTAGCGTAGAATGAATGGGGAGGGACTTCTCCGATGAGGATATGGATCCCGTTTCTGTGTCATCGGAAGGCATGATTAGGTACGCGTTCGTGTCAATGACATTGAGAAATGATGCTTGTCGAAATAATGTCGCCTGCACTGAAGCCTCGACGCAGAAACTTTGCGGCACATGTGACGAGCTCTCGTCGATGCGACTTGGAAAGTGGAATTCCATGCGCCACGCACAGGCCAGAAATGCCAGTACGCGAATATTCTCCTCACGCACAGGGCCAAAAACTCCTGTGCTTTTGTCTTGTGATTGGTGATATCGCCACCAGTGGCCCACCACCGATGCACTTGGAGAAGTTCGGTACGCCACGGCAGTGAGTTATCACATAGACCCCGTGTACTTACCTGCATAACTTCAACTTCCGGCAGGCCCAACAAAAATTGCCAGTGATTATTCAGTTGTATGATCCTTCGTGTTTGGAATACTGAAGCAGTACACCGACTAGCCAGCGACCGGTTCAGTCTCGGACCGGGGACACCACCTTACCCGTGTGGCGGAATGCCGTTCTCGTTGATCTCGACTCTCTCAGCTATCCACTCGCCTACCTCGTGTAGAAGATCAAGCGGTTGTAGTGACAGTGCCTACAGCCCGTGGGCCGTGGCAGAGAGGTACCTTGAGTATTAGGACGTGAGTTCTGGGGTAGTTGAGTACAGTCGTAACGAACCTTCCAGTAAATTACCATTTCCGGAGTCGGAAACGGCCGCCATCAGCAAGTGCTGAATAAATGTTTGAGCGGGGTGATGTGTGGGGCACTGGTGTGGTGCGTGAGTTCACTACGCGTGAATGAACCTTGCTTCATCGGTAGACGATAGGATTTCAAATTCCCTTTCCACGTATCGGATTCTGTACTCGATGGACCCTGGAACGTGTATGTTCTCCGATTGTGCCACAGCATGTTAGCTGTCAGTCTTCGCATATCAGCGCTCAATAAACACTGCGGAGGTCAAAAATTTGTATCCACAAGCACACTTGGGTGATATGATGAAATAGATTTCACATCCAAATAATGACGGCGCCGTTACTCCCGACTAGCGCTCAGTGCGGTCAGGGATGTCTGCTCTGCCGACTAATTTCGTTTTGAGAGAAAAGCCACATGACTGAAAAAGGCAGGTGTTGTATTGCTGTGTGTGACGCGACGCGTCGAACTTCTCCTGCTCAGAACGGTGGTCAAAGGAATCTCCACGCCGCACCTGTCCACTTCAAAACCGTCAAGAGCAGACGGGGACAACAACAAAAGTTCTAGCGAGACTGACGCGAGTCATTTCCACAGCTTGAACCACCATCACAGAGGATAAATACTCGACCTGCTTGCACTGTAATCGGTTCGTCACATCACTCCTACTAGCTCTTGTCTGGATCTTAACATGGATATCCTCAACCAGAACGAAAAACGCATCGAAGCGCAGCGAATCCTTTTCGAACGAGCCCATAGCCTACGTCTGTGCGTTACCGATTCCACACCGGCGAAGAAGAAGTACGGCCCAGACTTGGTTTTCACATCCGAGTCGCAGAAATTCGACGCTGTTCGACGCAAGCTTGGGAAGGAAATGGAAGGCCGTTGGGTTGGTGCGATGCCCGTCAAAGAGTTTTTCAACCAGTTCCTCCCTCTTGCCGACGAGTCGCTACCAGACATTGCGGTAGATCCATTCGAGAAGGTCTTTGCTCAGACTGATGAGAGATTGCGATATGGTCCATTCGTGCGTACTTGCGTCTGCTCATAACATCGGTTGGGCAATAATGTCCGTGTCCAGGTCAATGCCATTCGAGGGTGGATACCACACCTAGAGGCTGTAAATACGAGCAACAGGCCAGATACCGCGAATGGTTTGCTGCTCAAGCCGGATATATCGATCTACGAACGTGTAGAGGGTGCAGTCATCCCAGACAGGGCTGATTTCTCGCTGATGGAACTGTGGATCGAGTTCAAGAATAAGGGCATTGCGTTTAAGGATCCAAGATATTCAGAATTGGAAACAGAGAACGAGCAACTCCGTCGTTCAGCGATCAACAGTGGTTCATTCACTCCCCCGACAGACGAAGGCTTCAACGTTCGTGGACAACTAGCACACTATGCGGGTGCTCTGCACAGCAAGCAATTTCGCCATTTCTCATATTCGATTCTCGTTGAGGATGACCAAGCCCGGTTCCTTCGATGGGAACCTACGGGAACTATAGTGACGGCTGCTTTCAACTGCCGAACGAACCCGGAGCTAATGGCTGAATTTCTATGGCGTTTCGACCACCTCTCTCTCGTGGACCGTGGCCATGATGACTCAGTGCAGACAGCGGAACTTTCGTCTGTGGTCGACACACGGGTGAGGGAAACACTGGGGATCAAGGATAGGAACACGCCATTATACCGGTATACGCTGCCTGGTCTTATTGACCAGGGATATGCCTACGGACCAATGCCATATACTCAAAATCGGTCACTCGTTAGCCGGTGTACTCGCGACTTGCCTGTTTATTGGATTCCGACGATGAATGCCGACGAAGGGAGCAAGCCCCGCACTGACACCGGGCCCGGATCTCCTGGAGAGGGTACTGCGGATGCACGAGCCGAGAGCGACAAGGGGGAGAATAAAAATCCGTTCGGATTGGAGGGGATGATATACATGAAGGACACCTGGCGATTCCTATCAGACTTGCCAGATATCGAGGTGAAGCCGGAACACGAGATCTATGAGATACTTCACAACTGTGGCACGACAAACATCCCCAAGCATGTTGCTGGTGGGGATGTTCCTGGGGGCACGACGAGAACGCAAGAATTTCTGGATGCGCCATGGCTGTGTGTAGAGCCGAGGATATCGCCGTATCAGCACTACCGGCTGGTGCATGGGATCGTGGGACGTTCTCTGTCCAAGTTCAAATCGACGAAGGAGCTTGTGACAGGCATCCTGGATGCATTGAAAGGTGCGTCATACGAGCTATTCTAGAACAGAATTACTAACCCATGACCGCGCAGCACACCAGGATGCATTTAAGAATGCTAGGATCTTGCACCGAGATATCAGTGCAGGGAACATCATCCTAACAGACGATGGCAGGGGGTTGCTGATCGATTGGGAGATGGCGAGGTTCATGGACGATACTGTGAACAGGAGACATGAACGCACAGTAAATTGTTTTGCTTCCTACTGTCCCACTATTCACTGATGAATGTGATAACTTCAGGGGACGTGGCAATTTATGTCGGCGAACTTATTACGGAATCCAGGAAAGAAGCACGAGCTGAGGGACGATCTCGAATCATTCCTACACGTGCTCGGATGGATGATGTTACGCTATGTCCCTGCAGAAGATGACTATCTGCCCTTGCATCGCGCACAAAATTTGTCCATATTTGACGAGCATATCTCGATGGATGGACATTTGGACCATGGTGGTGAAGGCAAGTTTATGCTCTTGAACTCAGGATTCTACCCATCGCCACGGTTTCAACCTAAACGACCCTCCCCGATATTCAAGTTGATCAGGAAATTGTCCAAACCTTTCAAGTCGTTATATGGAGAACCTCCGGCTGACGAAGACTCAAATAGTGCCAGTACTTCTGAAAGTGAATATGACGATATCCTTGACAGGTCTGCAAAGATCCGCTTATATGACAGAAACATGAGACGACTGTGTTCTTCGTCGTTCTTCATCGACACAATACAATCGGCTCTGAACAAGAATTCGTGGCCAGTGGATGACAAGGCAGATCCAAACCTGCCGATTCCTGCATTGAATTCAGAAAGGGATACTCCGGCGTCAAGAAAGGCGCAGAACACACAGCGTCGAGCGGAAAGTTCTCAAGGGATACCAAGACTCTCGAAGCGGTATGCGAGCGATCCAGCACCAGAGCGGAGGTCGAAGCGTTTGCGTGGCATCTCCCCTGATTTAGGACCGCTTGCTTGATTAGGTCTGTGTCGATACAGCGTAACATATACAGTATGCCTTTCCATTTACTGCGCAAGCAATGTCATTTGTGTTTACATCGCTGCATTGAAGTAACCATTTGTGTGAGTTGCTAAACCTTGCATTCTATGGTCGAAAGTGGTGTGACGGATCAGAACCCGAAGTGCGTGGTTGATCACCAGTAGCTGACCAGCCGAGCGGTCTCGAGTTCCCAACAATCTCTGTTCCAATTCCAATGATTTATATCAGGACTTTGATCCTAGCCCTTACGGCCATCCCGTCGTCTTGTAATCTCTCGCAGTCTGCCTTGCGTTAGGTTCGCCTCGCCTCGGCAAACCCACAGACGGTCTGTCACCAGACTAGCGACCATCTGTGTGGCCATCGTTTGCTCTCCAAGCCCTCTGCACGAATCTGCATACGGCAGGTCGGAATGTCATGCATAACAATTTTGCGCTGTGTTTCTCATATTCCAAGGAACGCACAAAAAGGCTTAATCGCGCGCGCAATTGCTTGTATGTTTGACGTGTGCCCGAAACAATCGTCCATTTATCATCGCGACGCTAGGACGCGTCCGTCTGTCTAGTTAAAGGCGATACAGACGAGATAGACGATTGGCTTGGAGCGGGCCGCCAGCGATCCCGGTGCCTTCAGGGTAAAGGCAAAACAGCAGGTCTCTTCATTGCCATGCAGATGTCGAGATACCCCGAGTCAGATTCAGGCGTAATAATTCCGCGCCGTATGCAGAAATCGACTAGTGCCATCGCAGAGCTTGGCTTGAACTGTCCTTGGAGCAGGTGTTCCATGACCTCCTCGATGTCCATCAACTGGAATGCGTCCACCTCTCCGTCCTCGACATTCGTACGAGGCGTGATCGTGCCATCGTCCGGGAGGCGTAGCTCGTAGAGGTAATAGATCCCGGGAAGGAGCCACCCTGATGGGGACCGATTCATGTAGTTGAGCATTCCCGTCGGGCGAGCGTGCCTTTTGACGAAATCGGGCGGAAGAGAGGCCTCTTCTGTGCATTCTCGAACGATGGTCCGATGTGGCGTCTCCCCGACCCCCATTCCCCCTCCGGCGGTGCAGTCATACCGACCAGGCCATCTATGTTCAATGAGAAAATCAGATTGGGAGCAGAACGAGGCTAAATAGACCCACGTGCTCTTGGACGGCGATCGGCGAGGGATCCAGAGCATCGTTTTGCCTGTCGCCCGACAATCATAAAAGGCTGTGTACCGCCGCGGGTAGTAAGCATCACGGCAAGCCGTGACGGAAAGGTGCTCACCCGTGAGAAGGCAACCAAAGTTGGCGAGCCCAAACAGGGGGAGCGCGGCGCGCTCGACCGCGAACCCGGGACTCGGCGAGGTGTCAGCGCGCTCGCATCGCGGCGCATACACGGGATACATCTCATCGCTCCAACCTGAAACACTTAGGACGTGGGAACGTTTGTTTGAAACGTGGGACAGAGAAACATGCCTTTCAAAACGTCCAGAAAGCGGCCCTCGGCCTTCCATCTGGCCGCGACCGCCTGCATAGCGCGCGTCCGGGCTTCCGCATCGACGACGTGGTCCGCAAAACAGACGGCCCGGGGTGAACCGTCTGCTCTGCGCAACACGTTCCAGATCGATCGTTCACCGGGCCCATGGTCTTCGAGAACCTCCTCGACGACATTGGGCCGTAGGAAGCCGACGGGGCTCGAGAGAGATGTTGAATGCAGAAACATCGGAAGGAGACACTCCTCCTCCTCGAGTGGAACGGAGCCGTCGTTGGACGAGGCCCGGTGGACTGCAGCGGGGTCGTCGAATGGGCCGGAAGGGAGAGCGAGGTTGATTGCAGAGTGCACGAGGGGCAGCACGCTGCGATGGTGGTGACCGCGGGCAGTCGTCAGTCGAAGGCCGAATGTAACCCCCCCGAGCGGACCAAGGTTCGTTTTGCAGGCGTGGCAAGCGCCAACACGACTGGCAAGTCGAAAGAGCATTTTTTGGTTGCCACAGGATCGCGTCTCGGAACAGCGGCAGCCCGGGCCGCTGGACCCGTTGCCTGTTTGGCAGGTCGACTCAAGGTTCGCTGCGCAATTCAATACACAAACATGGTACAGCTGCGGAAAACTTCGCTTATCCACACAGCGAGGAGGCACGCCAAGTCCCCTCCGAAAAAACTTCAGTTACCAGTCCAGGTCTTCCGCTGGTGTCGATCGCCTCCAGTCGAAAATACCTCCGCGCTCCTCAAACGCCTTCTCATCAAAACCCGCATCCTGCAGCGCACTCTGTACCCCGATTTCCAACAACGACCTTCCAGGCTTCTTCCCCCCGTCCTGACAGTTCAAAAACCTAACGCAGCGCGTCAGTTTCCGGTGGCGGTCACTGTGGAAGCTCCTTACCTCATCTCCTCGTCCAGGTTTAGATAAGAATCTTTCATGGCATCGTTGTCCTCCGGAACGAGGCACTTTTGAGAAGCATGGCGGTCGAGAAACGCGTGGAACTGCTCCTTCGTGATGATGAGATTGCGGGCATCACGAATCGACCCTGTCTCCGCCCCGGTGTTTTCCGTGTCTAACAAAAGCACTTGGAAGACCTGATGATCGATCAGATGAATCAAGGTTCATCGGAACGGAGCGCCCAGGGGGTGGCACACCTTCCAACGGAATGGCGAAATTTGCTCTATTTGATCGTTCATGTCTTCCTCCCAATTATTGCTGTGAGGAAATGAGTCTGGGAGACATACAGACAACCATGGGAAGGGCACCCACATGGTCACGACGGTGTTGATCTTGACTTTGATGCCTCTATCCTTGGCCCACTGAGCGACCTTGAACACGATATCGATGTGGGTCGTGGCGGTCCCATTTTCCGCACGACCTTGCTTGAGATTGGTCTCCGTATCAAACGAGTCGCAGGAGATGGCCATGACGTCGAGATATTTGCCATAGGTATCCAGCCACTTTTCAGTCACCTTGGAGCCGTTGTTCACGACCGAACACGACTCAAGATGAAGTTCTTCTTTGCAGAACTTGAAGACTTCCCCGATGTAACGGGGCTGAAGAAATGGTTCGCCGCCACTGATGTTGAGTTTCTTCATGCCTGCGTCGACGAGCATGCGAAGGCCACGCTTTGCGTCCTCGAGAGGGAGGATAAACTCGTTCTTACTGGTGTGGAAGCAAAAGTGACATTCATAATTGCAACGCCTGTTCGGAAACCAGTTCACAGACACTGGGGCCTTTGCAGGTGCTGTGCTGAAGAACGGGATCGTTACGTCGAGCCAAGGGATCCGCATGTCGAGTACGGCGATGTTCGTATGTATCTGACTGGTCGACGGGATGGGGAAGGAGATGGTGTGGGGAGGCGAGTACGGTGTGCCCTGTCTCAGATCTATATAGGTTTGGGGTTATTAAGGGGAAGTAAACTGTAGATATATCAGGGAACGTGTGGCGCTTGCTGTGGGGAATCGCGTCGACCGTTCGGTAACAGGGTTGTGTCGTGGGCGTGATTCTTTATGTCAAAGGAATAAAGTGGCACCCGGGATAACGGGAGTTGCGATGGATAGGGCACGGCATCGGTGGAGCATGTGCATCCACGCTGTTATAATGCCAGCTCACGACCTGATTGTGTGCTACATCATGTTAGGAGCTCATGCCATTCGGGTGCAGGTGTGTAAAATATTAAGTCAGCGCTGGTGGCGTGGAGACCCCGCGCTAAACGAGTACACATCGGACACCAGGTGAAAAGAATCCGCAAGATGGTTGTCAAGAATCGAGATCAACTTAACCGTACGACAATCGTTTGGGGTTGAAATGTTGATTTCCAGGACAATGCAAGGGTGAGCAGGCCTGATTCCGGAGTTCACGTGACCCGGACCTACGTTCTGCGTCCAGTGCGGCACGACGCACGCACGAACAAGCGACGTGGTATGCTACCGGAGAGGAAAATTGTCGTTGTGGGAATAAGACCGTACCACATCCACCATCCATTTTACGTGCTTTTCTATGTCCGTGTCTCTTTCATTTCATGGTGGATCATCGTGTCACGATTCGCGTGACGTCGGAGGCGTTCATTTCTCCTCGGGATATGTCGATAAGCCACCACATAAAATAAAATGCTGCAGCACTTACCGCACTGTTACCTGATGCATCTGCGTTGCACGGAAAATTCGCGGTGTCGTCGCTATACTGATACATGTCCCACTCAGAGACAGGAAACCGTATCCTGCCGCGGCGACGGCGTTTAATGGAGGGTATTTAACGGAGAACCTCGACAGAAGCGTAATGCGCCGCTGTAAATTCCTCGATCCGGTGGTCCAGTACCACAACTCTGGGGGACGATGGTGGCTTATCGCGTCGAAATTCTCGCGGGATTCTTATTGCCACGTCGCCACCGACCCGGGGAGGAAGAACGGACAGCTGCGTACGCCGCCGCAACCAAAGATGCACTGGCACCAGAGGAAGTGATGCAGGGCACTTTTCAATGCTGTAGGCCGACTTACAGATGATCGCGGTGCCGGAGTTTCGTGAACCAGACTAGTCCTTGAAAGTCGAGAGTAACCTCGTCGTGAGGCTCGGCTTGGACTAATAAGGCATTGTTTCGTCCCGGTCGGGCCGGGCCGCTAATGTTAGACCTGTCACAGCGAAACTCAGCGCCCGACGACAGTTTCACCTCTCCGTTATGCTTATCGAGCTTTGACCTTTTGGAAGTTGTCATCTTCATTCAGTTGTGGCTCTCCCCAAAGTTTACCACGACTCAGTGACATTCCTGCGACAAGAATATATTGGGATCGAAGAAGCACGGTGGAGGACACTTTAAGCGGAGTCGCCGACTCCATAACATCGAGTATACTTAGTACCGGCTTTTGGTGCGTACACTCAACGCATTCGCCCAGCTGATATACGCCGGTATGATCAGTTTAAATGCTGTGGTAAGCAGCGTAATCTGAACCCGTCGGTCAAAGCAGTCTGCAGGTCACTTTGCCAAAGTGGCGTGTACAGGATTTCCTTTCAGCCTTGAATAATGCGCTTAAAGTGTGGACAACGCGCCACACGTCATTTGTTGTGTACTGGATATGGAGGCCCACACTGTCACTGCCAGCCACCCCGTGGTATTTAAACCCGACTGTCACTGGGCTCCCCCCAGTCAATTTCTTTCCTCTCCCCACGCGATGGCGGTCACCTCTCTCTTACTGTTCATGCTGTTTGTTTCTTTCACTACCTATTTCCTGGACGCCACATCCCGACATCGATTATCAAGGCGAGTGGCACGCGAGATGCCCAGCAAGACCAACCGTCACGACCGCGGCGGGCACCGATAGTTTGCGACTTCGTCATTGCCGCCGTTTCGACCATCACCAGACTCTTGCAGCGAAGCTAACTCTTGTTACCTGCCGAAATGGACCCCGCCCACCTACTAGGCGAGACGACGGCACGCGAGATGCCCGGGAACGCACCGACCTCACGACCGCGGTGTGCTCTGCTCCTTTTTCGTGTCTTCGCCTCGCTCGCTGCCGTTTGGAAACGACTTCCTGGACACCGATACCCGACGCCGATGCTCTGTTCCTCACCAATGTGGATGGCACGCGAGATGCCCCGAATATGGACTCCGATTATTGCGCCTGTAGTGCGCGCCTTCATCCTTTTCCACGCCCGCTTTGTTACCGGACATTACGCCCTACGTCGACGTTTATTCCTCGCCGATCCGAGGGTGGACAAGAGTCCCGCAAGCGAGTGGAACTAGCCGCGAGCCGCTGTTCCTCCAAAGGACGACATGTGGCCGTTTTTACTTTCGTGCTCGGCGGCCGCTTTGACGGTGCGACGGCCGCCCAGGACAACGACTGTATGACCTGAACTTCGCGACGTGCGATGTGGTCGACGCCGACTCTCATCAGCCATCACCCCACAAGACGGCATTGAGCATCAAGACGACACTAAGCACAGACCGATTTATTCACTGACTTTACAGGAAGTATCCCAGATGGAATTGTTGTTGTCCTCTTGGGTTAGGACATGCTTGGTTGGAGTAGGATGGACGACGGTACGTTCCCGCATCCCACCTTGGGTTCTCTGCTAACGCCCTGTTGCAGAGGTTTCATCTCAGGTCTCGACAGGCGAGTTCGGATAGTCAACCTGAACGCCACGAGAGCGAGGAGGTGGGACACCTTACTCTTTCTTGCCGACTTTTCTTGCCCATCAGACGATTGGCGGCGGAAAATGTACTTGGATGGAGGATCATGTCGGGAATAAGGTGCGTCCAGCAGTAGGACATACCTTTGAGTTCAGTGGTATTGCCTGCTGTTGGACCTGCCTTGTTTCCGATTGTTGTCTCTGACGCTGGGCTGGCCCTGTGTGCGAGGGCAAGTCGCTGTGGAAGCACGACGTGCAAAGTTATCTTGGAGTCGTATGTATTTTGGGCTCAGGGCATATTCGCAAAAATACCAACGTCAATTTACAGCGTACAAAACATTTTCCACTCCATTGGATGAAAAACTTGATGTTCTCTCACCAGTCTTTACTTTTAGGTTCGGGCGCCCGAACCCAATCAAAAATCCCGCCGTGACGCAGGAGGGTCTTTTCGTCAATCCTTGAATCAAGAAGGGCCGTCTCAACGCCGACCTCCAGGATGGATCTGCCCGGTGTCTTGTTGCCATCGCGATAATCCAGGAAACTAAAGCGCCATGAGCGTCATCTGGATGTTTCAAAAGTACATGCTTGATGTCGTTCATCCGTGACCACGAGGCGCCACACATCACGAAGAGTGCCGAAATCCAACCCCGTGTTCTCCGTGTCCAGGAGTAATACCTGGAAGTCCTGTTCGCGGATTCAGCTTGAGTTATGTATGCGTGAAACGGCGGATAACCATCCAGCGGAATAGGGCGATCTGCTCGATTTGGTCGTTCATGTCTGCTTCCCGATTATTCCTAGCCAAGCATAATCAGCCTCGAACGCGGCGGAAAAAGAAAAGACGAGTGCTCGCATCGTCACAACTGTGTCGATCTTCACCTTGATCCCCCTTTCTTATGCCCACTGCGCGACCTTGAATATAGTGCCGACGTGTATGGCGGCAGTACCGTTTTCTGCTCTTCCCTGCTTCAGGTTCGTCCTCGGGTCGAACGAATCGCACAAGATGGCAATGGGATCGGGATACTGGCCGTGCGTATCCACCCGCTTCTCGGTCACCTCTGACCCGTTGGTCACGATAGAGCAGGACGCGAGGCCGGTCTCAGTATTTAAACACGGTCCCGACGTAACCTGCTGGAAGAACGGTTTCCCGCCGTTGATGTTGAGTGTCTCCATCCTGGCGTCAGCGAGGAGACGGAGGGCATCTTTCGCATCGTCAAGCAGGAGTCTGTATTCGTTCTGGTTGGTGCAGAAACGAAAGTGCAACTGGTAATTGCAACGCCCGTTTGGGAACCAGTTGACGAAGACAGGGACGAGCGAAGGCTTTGTGGCGGGGTCCACTGGGACGCGCAGCGAATGCGGGACGCAGCTCTTGATCCAGGTGGATCCAGAGCGCACGAGCGCCTTGTATGTGGGTTGTACACGGTGGGCGATCTGAAATGCGTCAAGCGGGAGGGTGACCGTCCTAAATATGCGGACATCTGCCACAGTTTTTTTTTTTCTGTTTTTGTTCTGACACGATGCAGAACTGGGGAGTCACAGCCGGAAGGAAAATTACTGGGCTTCGATATGGTGTGGGGCATTCCATTAGGAGTTGGGCCCCTCCTAAAGCGTAACTCTAGGTCCGAAGTACGTATGATAGCACGGGGAGCCTTGCCTCATGGAGCGGGGTATTTCATGTAGAGAACATGCCTGAGCCTGTTGTCATGTGACAGCGGGCAAGTCCCTAGCTAAAAGCAGAGGGGGAGAGGTGAGAGCAGTCCTCGGGTGTGCTGGACGTTTCCAATTTCTGTGTGGACCCTCGTCAGTGAAGCATTGCAATGGCACAGTGACGGTCTCAGAACAACAACAAGAGGGGTCCCACCTTGATCGTATAAGATGGCCACGTGCTTCATCTACCACCCGATCATCTCACTCGTATGCTCTCTCTGCGCTCACCGTAATGACCAGAAACGACAGACCGGACCCTTGGCGACAGGCGTATCTCGGCCGGTATCACCCTTTGAACCTTACAAGCCAGTTGGATAGAGCGAATGCCGACTCATTGCCAACCACCATCAGTGACTAATTGACATCTAATAACAGGACGAGACCCTAACCGGTGAGCAGGAGCCAGCCGATTCAGTGTCGCTTGGTCCGGCCCCCACTTGGCAGTCGCCGCTCTATTCACGTGATGTCCCTGCAAGTACGCATTCCTCTTTCGCCTCATGTTTTGATGATGCCCTCGCTAGCTGTGGCAGTCTGATTGGGAAACCTACCAGGTGGGTCAGACAAAAAGTCACTTTACGACATCCGAAAAAGTTGTAGTCGTCAAATTTCTTGAGCGCGTCTTCTCCTTTGCTATGGCGCCACGTGATCTAGCCTACCAGCACCGGTGATCCGTATGAAAAGGCAAACTTGAGGTTGCTGAGGGAGTCCTGTCCTGGTTGATGTCGCGAGTCGTGCGTAGAGTCCGGCCAATCCTGCAAGCAAATGAGGAGGAAACGTGTGGAAGTGGGTCCACATGCTTTAGGTGCCACTCCACACCGACAACACTATCCCGAACATGGGTTTTAGACGGGATATCCAGCTGGCCGCACAAAAAAGGTGCACGAAGACGGCACCGATGATGAGCAGTTAGCTTCTTCGTTTGGCCGTACAGCCACCTTTGTGCACAGCGGGCAGAGTGCATCGAATAGGCGCACCAAAGAAACAAGGACCTCGGGCTGGGATGCATTGACCCGCCTGTGATGACTATGCAGTGGACCGTCTTGAACCGTTGACCTTGAGCAGCCTGCGTGTGGCATTGGCTGAGTTTCAAAACCGACATTTGTTCTGACCATCCGACACCGTCACCGGACTTCATGAAACTCGCTATTTGACCTTGCACGCGTCTGCGACATGTCAGAATCACTCTACGCCCCGTGTGCACAGGTCCTCACTCTGTGTCAAGGGATAAAGGACGACCTATCAGCTCTTCTCGATCCCGTTTGCGGCTTTGCACCCAGACTAAGACAGCTATGTCGCGATCAGTGAGCCCACCGTTCTTCATTGCTACACAGTTCAACCTGGACCGTGCTTCGTCCAGAGTCGAAGAATTAGAGAATAGCACGGCCCTGGACGCGTCTCGGGTCGAGTTAGAGGCGCTTCGGATGGAAGCCAACACTTGGGGCCTGCTGCAAGCTCTCATGCCGTGCGTGGACCTGCCTTTTCTCTGCATCTGGTCACAGACACCCGTACAGCGCCCGGAAAACAGAGCCCGAACACCACCTCAATCCGCGCACCCTTCTCACGGAGAACCCGTTCACTCCGACGTTGACCCTCGCGCAGGCGATCATGCACGCGTCTCCCATGCTCACAGAACTCGTCATCGTGCGTGAGTGGCTCCACGACACTGCTTTGGAACCCCAACATCCCGAAGCCACCACCGGGTACTGGAAGTTCACAAAGCACAATGTGATGCAGGCATTACGCACAGGGCTGGGAACGCGGGAGGGACTCGTGACAGAGTTTGATCCGGATTCCGTGAACCGAGGAGGTGGCAAGTCGTTGGCCGCAGATGACGCAGTAAGCGAAAAATATGCCTCTGGTCCAAGCACTAACGTCCAAGTTTGTCGTTTGCAAAGGCCTTTGAAAAGACGTTGACCCAGTCACTATATTCGTTCGTGCGCGCGGGAAGATTGGATGAAGCAGTACAACTCTGTCGAAAAGCTCACCAACCATGGCGCTCTGCAAGCATCCGCGGGTCGTTGTTATTCCAGTGGCGAGCAATTGGTAGGTTGCAGGAAACTTGATTAGCGTCCTTGTACTCATTATCTACGAAGCAAACGGACATCGCGAAGAGGGGTTCGAGGACGAAGATGATGCAGAGGGCTGGCAAGGAAACAGGCACCGGCGACTGTGGAAGTCGACTTGTGTAAAAGCTGCTCTGAACGTAAAGAGAAATTGTTTCTGCGCCTATCCAACCGTCTTATGTTCCCATAGCCTAACTTGCCCGATCCCGAACGGGTATTATATGCGGCCCTCGCACCAACCCCTCAAACGTTCAATGTCCTCAAGTCAGCATGCCGGACTTGGGAAGACCATCTTTGGGCTCAAATTAGTATCTTGTGCGAAGAGAAGCAAACCGCCGAGATGATCAAGCTGGGAGGAGGCTATTGGGAGGCTGGACTGGCGGCACTCAATGGTTTGCCTGTTTCGATAGAGGATGCGGACGAGAAAGAGGAAGAAGAGTGGGAGAAGGAAGCAGTCGCAGCACTGGAGACGCTAAGTGGTGTTAATGTCAACGATGGGTGTGTTATCCCTTCACTGGACACTGGTTCCCGTACTGAACAACAGTCCGGAAGTCCTCCAGCAGACAACGCCTTTCATGTCTCTCAGTTGGCAATTGTCCTTGATCGGACCAGCCCATTATTGGAAACGTTTGCAGCTGGATTGAGAGATGGCATATACGATCCTGGATCATCAGAGTACGTCTTTCCCTCTCTTCTGCTGTGGAGGGTGATGCATTTATGTGCCAGGTATCCCACGATGACGCGTTTCTTTGCCCACTTGTGCCTGTTCCTGCAAATGATCGACATTTCTGTACCACCGTTGGCCATGCAAGTAATCCTCGAGGCGTACCTCCAAGTCTTGGAGGTCAGGGTCCGCTATCAGTCAACCCCTAGACCCCTACTTACCATCTCTGGATCCAGGGTGCTGGTCAGCGAGAACTTATCGCAATGTACGCTGGTGCATTGGGCGAAAATGCTGTGGAACGTTACGCCATGTTCCTTACTTCCCTCGATCTCTCCGCTGACATCAAGGAACGAAAATTGGCGCTGACTCGTGCACGTGAACACGGTCTTGACGTGGATCGTGTTGCTGTCGTCACTGCCGAACGAACCATTGAAAAGGCCTTTGATGTATGCGATATCTTTCTTGTTTCTCGAATTTGTGAACTTAGAATCTGCAGTTGCTGCCTCAACTCAAGGGCCCACTTCCATCGATCATCGCGCTGCAAAATCCACCGTCGGATGTGGAGACATTGTTGCTCCGCTCCATAGAGTGGACAATCTTTATGGATGCTACTTATGACACTGCCCTTGAACAAGCCACTGTGATATTGCGATATTTCCTTGGTAAGACTGACACTCTGACTTCACACCTTCGCTTATCCATGGCAAGGTTCTGGACGCGTCGCTTTGGGACGTAGCCTGTTGGATATGTTACCGGGTGAACTTGCATCCATTGATGAGCCTGAGGAACGTGCAACGGAGTATCTTCACTACAGACAATTCTTCGGCGTGTGGGGGCTTCTTGATCGAGTTGTAGAGTGTCAGTCATTAGAAGCCTCCTTGGTGAACAAGGATGCTCGGACAGCGTGGTTGAAGGACTACCAGGTAAGTGGGTGTATTGGATACCTTGAAATTGCCGACGCCATTTTCTTTAGGGTCTCATTGGCCAAACGTACGGGTCCATCGTGAAGCTACTCACTTCTGACTGGATGTTACCAGATCAAAGCGACTCTGCTGGTTTGCACTGTCGGCTTTGCTCTATTTCTTCTGCTCATGACCCCACGCAGATCGCCGGCATCGCGAAATGCTTCGCATCCGACAGATTTATATACCTGAATTGATTCTGCGATTACACGTCATGTTATTTTCTTCGAGAGAGCAAATACCAGGGTCCGTACCCTACCATATTTGTGCCGTTTCCCCAACTGATGTGCAGGGACCAGCAACCTCAAAGTCGCCCTGGAATTTGTCAACGTCGTCGCAGACTCGCGGTACAAGCTTTACGACGACTTTTTGCACTCGGGCGGACGCAGGCTTGCAGAGTACTTGGGTGCCGTGAGGCGAGCCGTCTTGGCGGGGCTAGAGAGTGGTGGCTCGGATCCGTTCAAGGTAGTCTCTTGATGTTGTACCGTCGTATTTACGGACTCGACCTGAAGCCCGTGACACGGTTGTGAGGGTGTCCCTGTGTTGACGATATGAGAGTAGTTTTCAACCGGCACTGGGTGCACTTGTTGACGAGTAACCGTGTGGCGTGATAAAGGCACGTGACATTGATTAGGTCACTTGACTTCTTCAACCGGGGACTGAAACAAAGCGCACACTGACTAAACCGCAGCACTGTTGCTGTCAAGGCGGTGATGTGTGGGACCATCCGTTGCCAACTTGGGTATCGTCAGCCCATCTCACGTTCGAACCTCCACTATGGATCTCTTTGACAAGGTTCTTGGTTATGCCGAAAGGATCCCCGAAGGCATCGAACGAGCCCGCGATCAGATAATTGGTGTGTCCAATGAGCCCGCGCGATCTCATCACTCTCTGACACGTTGTGATACGCCAGGCTTTTTGGAGCCAGACCGTGAGTCATCCATAAACGTGTTTTGGGATGTTTGATCTGACGGACACCGTCTGCTGTGTGCAGGTCGTCACGATAGTCCGCAAGAGAGGCTTAATGATGAGATTCGGGCCAGGATCAATGCTAGCCATCGATTTTTGAGCTTTGCAGGCGAAAGACATCAGAACGCAATCAAGTGGTACGCGAATCGCCTCCCGGCGTGCCGCGGTGGGGCTGACTCACAGGTGACTGTCACCCTCACCAAGGCATATCGATGGGCATGATTATATGTGGGCGGTGTCGGAGTTGCTCGACAGCGCCAGGGACGTGATCTTCATCCTGGTGAGCATCTCTCCGATTGCTCCCCAATTCCTGTGTTGAGAAGTGCCCATAGGATTGGTGGCTCACGCCAGAGCTATACCTTCGGTATGTCACCCGGCATGCATGACGCACAACACTCATTTCCGCCCAACAGCCGCCCCCCAGCTCAGAACGAAGAATGGCGTCTAGATAGGCTGCTGCAACGCAAGGCTCAACAGGGCGTCAAGATTTATGTCGTCGTTTACAAGGAAGTAACCCAGACGATGACCATGAGCTCCAAGCATACTAAGGTAAGGAGTTGCGAGCAACCTGTACCTTTGATATCATTCCGACCGAGGTTATAGGCCGCGCTGGAAGATCTTCATCCGAACATCGCGTGTATGCGTCACCCCGATCACATCGGTAGCAAGGGTACGCCATGCGGAATCTGCGTTCCTCATGTGTTTTCAATCAACTCATCCCAGACACTGTCGAATTTTGGTCGCATCATGAGAAGGTTTGAATTTTCATTCTCAGAACGAGGTACTTTGATACACGACTTGCACATAGGTCGTCGTGGTCGACAACCATCACGCTTGTATTGGGGGATTAGACTTGTGTTTTGGACGTTGGGATACCCACAATCACCCGTTGGCGGACGTTCACCCAACTGACTTTGCGCGTACACTCTTTCCCGGACAAGACTACAACGACGCTCGTTACCTAGATTTTGAGGATGTCCCAAACTATATTAGTAATGCGGCTTCCATTCTAGAGACCCCGAGGATGCCTTGGCACGACGTGAGTGGGTTTCTTGGGCTCAGAAGCTCCTGGTTGGATTCCATGCTGTAGGTCCACATGACGATATGCGGCTCTGTGGTGCTCGACATTTGCCAGCATTTTGTAGAACGCTGGAACGAGGTCAAACGCCGCAAGGTACGCGCTGAATTGAATCCTTTGCCACCTCAGCTCAGTTATCCCTTATTAGTATCGTGATGACCCGTGCGTAGTGATAAATGTGGTCATACATCTTACCCACCCCTATCCCAGGAGGTACGATTGGCTTGGGCTTCCCCACAACATAGATGCTGCACCCGCTGAGGCTGTTGCCCGTACGTACTATCGCCTGCATTTTCCCTGGAGAACTTCCGCTTACGTTTTTTTAGGCCATCCTCACCGTGAACAATGGCGTAGCGTGGGCAAGACGTTTAGGCAACGGTTTCACCTTGATTTCGGCGACAGCGTCGAACACCCATATGACCCACCACCCAACGGGACATGTCGTGTCCAAGTCGTTCGCAGCGTGTCGGACTGGAGTCACGGTGTCCTTACGGAACATAGCATTCAAAACGCTTGTGTGTTGCCTCGTTTCCACATCCTGTGTGAGCATGACGGTATCCTAACTGGATCTGTATTCGCTGGCAGACATTCAACTGATTCGCGAAGCCAACCACTTCATTTATATCGGTAGGTTCCGGTCCTCCTACACTTTATGTGTCCGGTATTAACGGGCGTAATGTCTGCCTCGTGTTGTCCACGGGCTCCGATAACGACAGAGAATCAATTCTTGTACGTATGCTACGCCCTGTGCATCATATTTACTGACTTGGTGTGCCATATGAAGTATATCGAATACCCGAGACGAGGGCCCGGTGAAGAACCAAATTGCGAAAGCCTTAGTAGAGCGTATCATTGAGGCCGCGCAGGCTGGGAAGAAGTTTAAGGTTAGCGTCATGAACAAAGGGGTTGGTCAGCACCTGCTGATTTGGGCGACGCCACTCTGCGCCTCAGGTCATTGTCGTGATTCCAGAGGTTCCAGGATTTGCGGGGGACATCAAGAAAGAGTCCTCGTTGAAGACAATTATGGCGGCGCAGTACCGTACCATAAACAGGGGCGGTCATAGCATCTACGAGGAGATTCGCAAGGCGGGCTATGAGCCGTGGGTGTCTCTGTCATGATGGCGCATTTCAACGGTCTCATTACGCCTGTTAGGATGGACTATATCCGATTCTTCCACTTGCGCTCATATGATCGTATTAACGCACCATCGTGTGAGTTTACTCTTGTTTCTTTGCCATCATGATTGTTCACGGAAAACTTTCCTTAACTGGTAGCTGTGATTGCGCGGGCGGAACAGATTTCAGGCGTGACGTTCCATGAGGCGCAGATTGCGCTTGCTCGTCAATGGGTCGGGAAGAACTTTTTCGGCAAAGACGCCCCTCACGAAGTCTATGTCAAAGTGCCACAGGAGGCGAAAACTGCGATCCCCGTCACGGACGAAGCAGCTGTTAGGAAGGATAAGGTGCCCCTTCCCCAATCCATTGAAGCCGCGAGACAGGTCCTTGTGCGATTCGAATCTGGCGCGCAGAATGTAGGGCCTAACGTGCGTGTGGCGAGTTCAGTATCGCAACATGCATTGCAAGGAAGGCGGTCATTACTTGATGAACCGTGGTTAGGGACAGAGGAAGAAGAGCTGAACTGGTGCGTGAACTCGTGAATGGCACAAGACCGGGAACTGAGGGGCCGAGATAGTTATGTCTCGGAGCTGCTTTACATCCACACCAAACTCATGGTCGTGGACGACAGGCGTGTTATTGTGGGTACCATCTTCATGTCGTGCGTGTGATGGGACTGACGAGATGTCCCAGATGGGATCTGCAAATCTCAACGATCGCAGCCAAAAGGTAGTTGCTAGACCTTGGGTAGCGTGCTGTGGTGTGGTGCTGATCATTGTGCAGGGTGATGGCGACTCTGAGATTGCATTAGTGGTAGAAGACGACGACACCATTCGGACGACGATGGACGGACGACCCTACGTGGCAGCTCGATTTGCCGCCACGCTGAGACGGAGATTGTTCAGAGGTATGAAGGACATCCTGTGGGGAAATGCATGGCCTAATTGTGAATTGCAGAGCATCTGGGTCTTATTGAACCACAGTACACCACTCGCCATCCGGATTCGTTTATGCGACCAGCTCCGATACCCAATGGGGATGAGACGTATCTGCCCGAAGATGCCGCGGTCGCGGACCCACTTTCGGACGGGACTCTCGACTTGCTTTATAATACCGCACGTAAGAACAGGGAGGTGTTCACCGAGTTGTTCCGGCCTGTGCCCACGAATCTCGTCCGATCGTGGTCAGCCTACGAGGTTCGTAATCGTGCTGTGGGTGCAGTGTGTCACGGGTGACTTAGCGACGAATAGAATTATGTGCCAAAGGTGAAGACAGGACATGTTGTGCCTGGCATTTCCTTGCAGCGGGTCAAGGAGCGCCTGGCCGAGGTCAAGGGTTCTCTGGTCGAGTGTCCGTTGGTGAGTGGCTGTTGGTCTGGGGTGCGATCTGGGCTGACAAGGGGTGACCAGGACTTCCTGATTGATGAGAAGGAATTCGTGGAGGGGATTGATTGGATTGGACTGAACCCTACGCTGCCGATATACATCTAGTCTAAGCACTGTATTGTATGTGACGGAGCCTGTAAATCCGCCGCGTGTAGAGGGCGGAGATGAGCGAGTTTCGAATATTTTGAGCCGAGGATCCGACTGCTGCTAATAAGCTTGTCATACCCTCCCATCATCACCCCTTCCCTTTTGTTCTCTCCTTCCCCCCTCCACCACCGCCCTCCCCCGTCGTGCGCCGTCGTCCCAACGATGAGCTCGATGCACGAATACACTCGCGGTCTGAACGACCCCTTCCTCTCCCACCTCATCGCTCTGCTCTCCACGTACGAGCTCTGTCCCATGTCTACCCCCCCGCCCCGATACGACGGTCCTGGCGACTGGCAGACGGACTCTATCCTCCGCTCCCTCGCCGCCGTCGCCCGCAGAATGTACACCGCAGAAGAAGCCCTCGCCTCCATAAAGGCGTCCGAATCCTGGCAAGCAAACGGACCAGAGACTAAGAAAAGACGCAGTGTAGGCGACACTACCATACCATCCTCGTCCTCTTCTCAGAGGGACCGTCTTCCTTCCCCCTCGCAGCCCAGTACCATGACCACCAAGCACACAAACGGGCAAGCCCGCAACGGCTTCTTTTCAAGCAGGTCTGATGCTACCCCCGGTAGCACTGATGGTTCGGCGGATGTCGATATGGCAGCCGGGGACGCAATGGTGGGCGCCGCTGATGTTGATCGCGTTCCGTCCGCTAGACCGATCAGCTCTCGCGTCCAGAACATGTCGTTATCACTTGACAACATTCCTAACAACCTCGACCCCTCCAAACTCCAACGCACGATCTCAAACTCGTCCGCCTCAGCCCCCTCAACCTCCCATCTCGAGCACATGTCGTGCCCCACCTGCGGCAAGCTGATCACGGACACAATGACAATGAGCCGCATCAACGGGAGCTTCAACGGATCTCCCTCGGGCTCACCACTCGTTGTTCCCCCTGGTCCACTTGCCGCTGCAGCGTTTGAGAGTGGCATGAGTGCCGTGGAGGAACTTCGTCTGCTCAAAGCGCAGGTGCAAGATGTTGCACGTGTATGCAATGCTGTCGCACGAGGCGACCTGTCGCAAAAGATTACCGTTCCCGTTCAGGGTGTCGTCATGGTGCAGCTCAAGGACGTCATCAATACTATGGTATTTCCAGAACGCATACCGGTGATCCGTACTTATTTTTATGATTAGGTAGACAAACTGGGTCAATTCGCCAAGGAAGTCACGCGCGTTAGTCAGGAGGTTGGCACAGAAGGGTACGGCCCCAACTGAAACACCTTTTTTGTTCCATTGTTGAAATCCCCCTTCAGTAAATTGGGTGGCCAGGCTCTCGTGCTAGATGTCGAAGGTACATGGCGCGAGCTTACTGGCGTCGTCAACAAGTTGGCTGCCAATTTGACCAGTCAAGTCCGGAGCATCGCCAAGGTCACCAAAGCTGTCGCATTGGGTGACTTGTCCAAGCAGATCGATGTCGACGCTCGGGGAGAGATCTTGGATTTGAAGAACACCGTCAACGGAATGGTTATCCGTCTCCGGGCACTAGCTGCCGAGGTCACTCGTGTCACACTTGAAGTCGGTTCTCAAGGGAAATTGGGTGGTCAAGCTCACGTTCCTGACGTCGAGGGTGTTTGGTTCGAATTGGTCCGCAATGTGAGTCAGTGATGTACTACGAGACCTGTCGATGCTCACCTCGCCGCAGGTGAATCGGATGTGTTCGAGCTTGACAGATCAAGTGCGGTCTATCGCCAAGGTCACAACTGCTGTTGCCAAGGGTGACTTGACCCAAAAGATTGAGATCCAGGTCGAGGGGGAAATGTCGACGTTGAAGGGGACTGTCAATTCCATGGTGGATCAGCTGAGCGCTTTTGCATCCGAAGTCACACGTGTCGCGTTGGAAGTCGGAACTCAGGGTATTTTGGGTGGTCAGGCTCGTGTCGAAGGTGTACAAGGCACCTGGGCAGACTTGACACGCAATGTCAACGTGGGTTTCTCTCCAGTTGCGATCATCGAACTCGTTGATGAGACTTCACACAGAAAATGGCCAGCAATTTGACCGATCAAGTGCGATCCATTTCGGAGGTCACGAAGGCTGTGGCATTGGGTGATTTAAGCAAGGTCGTCAACGTCGATGTCCAGGGAGAGATGCTTGATTTGAAGATGACCGTCAACTCCATGGTTGCCCAATTGTCTACGCTCGCGAATGAGGTCACCCGTGTGTCCCTGGAAGTCGGAACTGAGGGTATTTTGGGTGGCCAGGCTTCCGTCCCCGACGTTCAGGGAATGTGGAAGGTTCGTCGTAGTCATTGGCTACTGAGATTTTGTTGACGTACCCCTTTGCGATGGACAGGTTTTAACAGACAATGTCAACCTAATGGCCATGAATTTGACTAATCAAGTGCGTTCTATCGCTGAAGTCACCAAGGCTGTTGCTGCCGGTGACTTGACGAGGAAGATCGAGGTCGATGTCCGCGGCGAGATCAAAGAACTGAAGGAAACCGTGAACGGCATGACTGAGAGTTTGAGTTTGTTCGCTGATGAAGTCACTCGTGTCGCAAGAGAAGTCGGTACGGAGGGGCGATTGGGTGGACAAGCCCGCGTAACCAACGTGGGTGGTACCTGGAAGGTGAATTCGAGTTTGTGGTGGCTTGAACGAACCATTTACTGAATGAAGTTCGTTGTTAGGATCTCACGGATAATGTCAATGTCATGGCTGCCAACGTAAGTAGTGCATTAGCCGCTATTCGGTAAGCGCTCATCGGAATTCCAGTTGACCCTGCAAGTTCGGACCATCGCCGTTGCCACGGTAAGTTTGCCCGCGATTCTTGCGCTCATTGGCCAAGCTCATTTATTCGTTAGACCGCTGTCGCTCGCGGTGACTTGACTCAGCAAATCACTGGTGTCTCGGTCTCCGGAGAGATGTTAAGCTTGGTCAACACCATTAACGACATGATTGCTCAATTGGCTATTTTCGCCAAGGAAGTCAAGAAGGTCGCCTTCGAAGTTGGTACAGAAGGTAAACTAGGTGTCCAAGCCGAAGTGGGCAACGTCCAGGGTATATGGCAAGAAATCACGTACGTTGGCGGTTCTTTGTGACCCACTCTGTACTGATCAATTGCTTCCCGTGACGCAGAATGTCTGTGAATACTATGGCTGGAAACTTGACTACGCAAGTGCGTGGGTTCGCCCAGATCTCGGCGGCAGCTATGGACGGCGATTTCACTCGTTTCATCACGGTCGAGGCAAGCGGGGAAATGGATTCATTGAAGACACAGATCAACCAGATGGTGTTCAACTTGCGTGACTCTATCCAGAAGAACACTGCCGCCAGGGAAGCCGCAGAACTAGCAAACAGGTCCAAGTCCGAGTTCTTGGCGAACATGTCCCATGAAATCAGGTATGAAGCGTGTATCGTTGGCCGTCGGTGTCTGTGGGTTGCTGACATGAACCAAGAACGCCGATGAACGGTATTATTGGCATGACAGAGCTGACTCTCGATTCCGATCTGAATAGATCGCAAAGGGAGAGTTTGCTACTAGTCCACTCGTTGGCCCGCTCACTATTGCTGATCATCGACGATATATTGGATATTTCCAAGAGTGGGTCCCTTGAGCTTGACTAAAGTTCTTGAACTTATGCTTTATTATATTTTATTTTGCACAGTCGAGGCTGGTCGTATGACTATGGAAGCGGTGTCCTATTCCCTCCGCCAGACGGTCTTTGGCATTTTAAAGACCCTAGTTGTTCGCGCATCTCAGAACAATCTCGACCTCACCTATGATGTAGACCCGGACATCCCTGATCAGCTAATCGGCGATTCCCTTCGCCTACGCCAGGTTATCACAAACCTCGTTGGTAACGCAATCAAGTTTACGCCTTCGAAAGTGACGCGGAAAGGACATGTCGCTCTCAGCACACGGCTCCTGGCCCTGGACGACCAGAGTGTTACTCTGGAGTTTTGTGTCACGGATACGGGTATTGGCATTGCCAAGGACAAATTGAATCTCATCTTCGATACTTTCTGCCAGGCCGATGGATCTACAACACGTGTACGTATGGGTACCCTTTTTTTCGCACCCGACGCAAAACGTTTTAATCACCGCTCATCGGCCAACAGGAGTATGGTGGTACTGGTCTGGGCCTCTCAATTTCAAAACGACTCGTCAACCTCATGCAAGGCAACATGTGGGTGGAAAGTGAGGTTGCCAAGGGCAGCAAGTTCTTCTTCACGATCACATCCCAAATTAGTCAAAGTCCGATGGAGCACACGTTGCAGAAGATGCAGCCGTTCCAGAGGCGTGCGATTATGTTTGTCGATACGCTATGTGATAGGACTGGGGTCGTGCAAAGAATTCAAGAACTTGGTCTCAAGGCATATGTGGCCCACGACATTGCCGACATTGCGGAGAAGGAGCGTTGCCCGCACTTTGATACCATCGTTGTCGATTCTCTCACGATGGTAAGCATGCTGTGTTGAATTCTTTCTTCGTTCATTCTAGCTTGACCTCGTGGCGTGCAGACAGAAAGTATAAGAGAATATGAACACCTGCGGTATATTCCGATTGTCCTGTTGGCACCTTCGATGCCCAGATTGAATCGTGAGTGTAGCCATAACTCGAGTCATCCCGTGCTCTCAACTAGTACGGTTTTCCAGTCAAGTGGTGCTTAGACAATAGTATCAGCTCTCAAGTGACGACCCCTGTGACAGCACAAGATCTTGCGTCCGCCTTGATTTCAGCCCTGGAGTCGAATACCGTGTCCCCGGTTTCCGCGCCAAATGACATCGTCTTTGACATTCTCCTCGCTGAGGACAATATGGTGAACCAGAAGTTGGCTGTGAAGATCCTGGAAAAATATGGCCACTCAGTGGAAATTGCAGAAAACGGTAGCTTGGCTGTAGATGCGTTCAAGGCGAGGGTCCAACTGGCCAAGCCGTTCCATATCATCCTTGTGAGTCCGCTTCTCGTCCGGTTGGCCCATGGAACCTTACTCCCCCGTACTAGATGGACGTATCGATGCCATTCATGGGAGGTATGGAAGCGACGGAGCTTATCCGAGCCTACGAAATGCACAGGGGACTCTTGCCAACACCAATCATTGCACTGACTGCACATGCTAGTGCGTCTGCTTTACATTTTTGTTTGCAGACGAATGTAGATTGATGGTGACTCCTAGTGATTGGCGATCGTGAGCGGTGTTTGCAGGCTGGAATGGACGATCACATTACGAGTACGTATCTTGATTGTCCTTGGCTGAGACCTTACCAACCACGCGGACCTGGACCAGAACCACTGCGGCGCGGTGACCTCCTGAACTCGATTAACAAGCTTGCTGGCGAGCGCGCTCAACAGGCCAAGCAGCATCATCTACTGGAACGACCGCCAGCTCTCATGACCCCATAGGATATTCGTTTTCTTCCTGGATAACCCTAGTCTGTTACCTTGACCGTCCTGATATCCTCTCTCTCTCATCCATTTTGTCTGTACCTTACTGTAGCATTGCTCTCTACCTATGCTCTTTTTCCCGAACTCTGTGACATTCGCGAACGTACATGATAATCTGCACCTGTATTAGTTTTGATTGACACTTCCTAGTCGTTGTCGATGTATTGATTTTCTCGTGCTGGCCGCGTGTTGGGTAGCGCCTTCTGATAAATATAATAGTCCCGGGCAGGTGTTCCTTTGCCAGGGTCGTTTGACTGGGGTTGAAAGGGTTTTTGGTAAGTTGTTTGGCCTTGGGTTGGATTACTAACAGACTCGGGTCAGTGTGCAGTAAGGCCACTTTGGGACGAGTCCGGTTAGGCGTAGGCTACTATTTCGATCAGGCTTGGAAGCTAATGGTAACCACCACTCGTTCATGCCGGTCGCTTGGCTAGTTTGGACGGTCAGCACGTAGTACCCCGATCATCGAGACAATCATGTTGTTTTTCGGCTGTCGTGTCTATGAAAGAAATGGACGTCTTTATCTGCTCGGACTGACTCGCATCCGGTGCGTCAAGTATACCACCCATTCCGTTGCAGGCCATGCAACTGCACTGGATCTGCCCGGTCACGCCAGCGACGTCGGGGCTCACACTAACCCCATGTCGAATATCGTCCGTGGCCTGGCCAAGCTGGATGTTCCCGGAGACTTTTCTCGTGGCATTTTTTTTTTGCTTTGCTTCAATTTTCGAATAATATTACGATAGAACACGGCGCTCTACACAGGGATTGTCTTCCGTAGGGTGTCCAGAGCAACGAGATGCCACGAGCAAAAGGAGCGACCGAGCCGACCTGCCACCATACCGCCGTCTATGCTTACACACAGGCGACCGACCGACCATGGTACACAGAAAGGTGCTTCGAGATGCGGCGAGCTCGTGAGATGGTCGAGTGCTCGGGATCTCAGATCCACACGAGGCACGATGACCACTTTTTTTTAAATTTTGTTTCAGAGGGAGATGAACGCGCCAAAGAGGGCGGCGACGACATACGCAGCCATGCCTGTCGAGTCGAGGCCGGCCGCGTTATTGGTATGAAGCGGGTTGGAGGCGCCGCCACTACCGCCAGAGGTGGCGGTCGAGGTGGGGCTAGAGCTGCTCGAAGTTGCAGAGCTGCCCGAGCTGGAAGAAGAACTGCCGCCGCCAAGCTAGACGTTCCACGGGAGGTTCGTGAGCGCGCGCCTCCAGCGGGAGAAAGGAACGACCACCCACCGACAGGTTGCCGTTGCAAGCCGAGTTCCAACTGCTGAGGGCCGATTGAGCGCTGCTCTCGACGGTGGGCTCAGCGTTGGCAAGGCAGGTCATGCATTCTTGCAACTGGCTGCCGATGTTGTTCGTGCACAAGCAAGTCAGACTTTCGTTACAACTCTAAGGTACGAGCAGGGCAGTCGTGAGGAGACACTCGAGAGGAAGAAATAGACTTACCTCCATGGTATTCACCACCTGGCAGGAGGATTGGCATGCAGATGGAAGGTCGCTGGGGTCAATTGACTGGCGAGCGACGAGCCCACTCAAAGTAGAATGGGAAGGGATCACTGGACCATTGGATATCAAGATAAAGATCAAACCAGAAATGAGATGCATCACGTACACTGAGAAAAGACAGGAATAGCGAAAAGTAAAGGAGTGATGATTCGGACCATTATGGTTTCGAGCTAGATCGAGGAAGATACTGAGGGAGAGGAGAAGAATACCGTCTCCCTTAAATACAACGACGGGGATGCTGTGTCAAGGAATCGTCACCACATGCTATCACGGTGTGCCTTAGTAGTTTTCCATGGTGACCCCGAATGCCAAGTGATCACTATGGTCAGCACGCGACGCAGAAAAGCCAGGACGATGACAAGTAGAACGGTCTTGACCCACTTCCGTGAAGATACCTGCATGCAATATTCCGGGCACCGGGTTCTCTGGAAAAACCTGAACTGCGAGCAATGAGCGATTCCGATCAACAAATTTGACTCTCCGAGAGTCGCATTGTGGCTGATCTAAGGGGTGGGATTTTCTCAGCGACAGACTTTGCGCCACTCAGTGCTCGCTTGGCAGGCAAGGATGCAGATTGATGGGATACGTGCTCGCAACAGCATGAGAAAAAGTTGTACGTTGCGAGCGGCCATCTAAGCATGTTGGCGGAGCAACTTGCATTTGTCAGGAACGTCTCGAGGTCACAACGTGACACTCACTTGGAAAAATACTGTAATCTGCCCACGGCGGTCGTCGTGGTCTGTTCCCGGCGCCCAGTGCCCGCCAGCCTCATAGGTATCCGACATCGTTGGGCGTTGATCTTTTCAAATGACGTTCTGAACCCGGAATGTTTTCCATCTTCTTGAAAATGCTCTTGGACCTCAGAACAGTACTTGTGCGGAATTCGATCCATGTTAGAGATGTTGAGTTGCAGAATCTGCTTCTCCTCCTCGTCTTCACTGGAAGGTCGATTCCCACCTACACCTGAGCGTCCAACCGTTGAACGATCGGCTACTCTGGACGGGCCCTTGACGGATCAACTGCTAGGCCTCCGCACTGACTCACTCGAGTCTGGCCTATACCACCAGAATTTGGCGCTCAGCGGCCAGGCCTCTGCGAGCATACCACAACGACGAACCTGGATGCTCCTCGTTCCCCGTGACATGGATAAGAGAATGTCTGTGCGCGGAGTTGTCCCTAGCGTCGCTTATGAGTCCGCTTTCAATCTTAGTTCTCCGCTTGTCGGGTCATCATTGTAACTCGCCCAGATCACGTCCCCGTGCTTCGCTGCAGGCTCCGTTGGTTCGCCATGGATGCTCCAAGCGGCGATGGTCGTGTGCTGCAGTCCTGTCATTTCATTGGTTCGTCTGATTCCGTCGGACGATCTCACGCTGCACTGCGATTCATAATCGGCACCGTGTCGCTCATATTCGTCAACGGTGGTGAAACAGCGACAGCACTTGCTCTTCGCTTCCGACTATCACTCCCATGTCCACTGGCGCCTCTACTCGCCCAGAAACGCAGCCTCTGCTTGGTGCAGACCCCCCGAGCTACGACGGCGGGTCCACCCACGTGTCTCGTCGCGGCGCAGCGGGGGGCAGTGACGAGGAATCCACGCTCGTTACTGATCCCCTGAAGACGAGATCGTGGTCGACGATCGTGTTCCGAAGCGTCGTTCTCCTCTTGGCGCTCGTCGTCGTGGGCCTCTTTGTCAAGGGATTCATTGACGCGGACGATGTTGAGGTGTGGCTTTTTCCTGGGCAACGCTCTCGCTGGGAGTCGCTCACCCGTGGGCCGACTTGCGTGCCCTAGTTTGACTTTAGCAAGGCCCTCAAGAGCGCGCTCGGAGGCGGACTCAGTGGTGCCGCAGGTGAGGGTGCCGACCACGAGCTCGGGCGTCGAACGGCGACTCATATCGTTGTACCCAGCCATGGTCCTCCAAGTCCTGACCCTCATGGTAAACTCGATCATGCGCGTCTACGTCCGTTGTGCTCAGTGGTCTCTTTACAGCCCCTGCGGACAGTCATGAACTATCAATATCGCTACGGCACGTCCACCACCGAGGCGGTCAGGACGCTCTATGAGAGCGGCGGCTGGACGAGGTACTACCAGGGCCTCGTCGCGGCGCTCGTCCAGGGTCCTGTCTCCCGTTTTGG